>JAUJYT010000069.1:0-34855 GCA_033996565.1 Nanhermannia nana
CAAATAAGAAAATACCGTAATGTGAATGAAATGAAAATTTGCTAATAAGTGGAGTTTTAGTATTTTTTTTTTTTTTACTTATTCAATGCATAATTTTTAAGTTATGAGTTTTGATAAAAAACACTAAAAAAAGTTCCTCGTTATACAAGTTTAGTTTTTTTTAACAAACTGAGGATTGCTTTTACCATAAAATACTAAGAATTGGATTTTTCTTATTACCAAAAAATTCTCTTCAAAAGAAATTCTCGAAGAGGATAAAACTCTCATATTCTCCCTATTCTCCCAATTCTCCCATATGTATAAAACTTTGAATACTTCTTAATGGAAACTTCAAAAAAGTTAATATAAAACTTGAAACTATTTTAATGAAAGAATTCTGTCATAAAAGACATGTGAAAAATACCTCTTAAATAGACTTTTAATGCGTGAATGATTTAACTCTAGAATAGATTATTTAATTGAAAGAAAATAAAATAAATAATTTATGACAACTCACGTGAAAATATGTTTCCGATAAGAGTTGGCGGTAAACAAAATATAACGACCAATAAGTCAGCGAACGCTAAATTACCGATAAGTCCATTAAACACTTTATTGCATGTATTAAAAACTGATAGATTATGAGTTCGTCTCAATGTTATGATTATCCATAATACAGACATATTTCCAATTAAGCCAATGAAAAATACGAAAAGATAAGCGACACATAAAGCCATTGTCCATATAAGTGAGTAACGCATAAAACAGCCATAACCGGAATCACAATCTAATTGGACTTCGGGTCTCATTTCTTGGAGATTAGAATAAGTTGAATAATTAATTCTTGAATTATTCAATATATTATTAGTTGACATGTTTTGTAGTAATGAACCAAAATATTCCATTTAGAAAAGTAAGTCGTTTTAGTCCTTTGTAGACTTTTTAATGCTTCTCAATCTTAAGAATTCATTAGAAAAAGTTTTTAAACTTTAAAAAATTAGTTTTGATTGGAAGTTGTTTTAAATTTAACTTAATATTAATGCAAAGAGTGTCTCAAAAGTTGTATATTATACTGCACGCGAATCTTTAGAGACCAGAATTTTGTTTAAAAAACAAGAGATTTTCTAAAGATTTCCAAAAGAATCAAATATGCATTTGCTATAAAACCGCAAAAGTCTATCAAATGCAAAGTTTTCAATAATTTATAGCAGCACTGAGACTCTCTACACAATAAAATCGCCTTGTAAAACTATTTTCACTTCAATATTATGTATACTCAATTAACACATTTTAGTCAAACTTAACTTTTATATATGTAAAGTCAGTTTTAAAAGAATTAAATCAATTTAAGGAGAAAAATCAAATTCTGACTAATCTTAACGAAAACTTTTATAAACTTAATGATTAGTGGAATCATTTATAGAAAATGTACAGAAAATATAGTTTGAGTAGTAGTTAAAGTACTCGAAACTTTTCTTTACGAAGAATTTTTTCATTTGTAAGACAACAATTCTTAGGATGAAGTAAGAAGAGTAGGAGCACTTATACTAGTAGTAATATCATTATCATCAATATTGTTGATTTGGGTCCAAATGAGTCAACGGATAGATAATAAATAAGGAACTTTACTATATCTCACGAGCGACTGATATTAATTCTGCATTTTCTGTAACTTCAACACAGAATTCGTGTTTTTAGGTTACTATTGGATACGATCAAAATTTCGCGACTCGTTTTGCGCAATTTCTGCACTGGTATCCTATCAAAAACAATTACCACACTATCCTAAGGAATTTTCAAAATGATTTTTGCATTAATTGCTTTTGACAGTAACTTTAAGCCTACATAAAAACTCTTTTTAAATACTGGTTTACATACTGTTATAGTTATTCAATAGTTTTATTGAATTTTTATAGAATAGAATTACAGATTAGAAAACTAATTATTATTCCCCACAATATTCCAACTAATTATTAATTTCACAAAGTTGTCAAAAGTCATTTCATTCATGAAAAATAATTATACTGTTATGAATACCATTGAGTACGTGACTCTCAGTTGTTTTGAGCTCTTATTCCAAAGATAATAATAGGATTACAATATAAATTAAGAATATTTAAAACTGATATTAACCTTAAATATTCGTTAATCTTTTGACATGACTATGCATTAAACTTTGGTGACTATAAGTCTGTAAACTCATAAACTATATGAATTGCGAAAATATCGAAAATATAGACTTTCCTTAATATAAAGCGATTGTCAATTACAGTAAAACTTATTTTATACATTTTATACGTTTTATAATATTTGATAAATATAAATGAAAATGAATAGAAAGTCAAACCTTGGAATCTCTATACTGTTGGCTTCAATCGTATTCATAGTAAAGAACAAAATACTTATTAAAAAATAGCTCTTTAGAGACATTCTTGAAATTGCTTAAAATCGCTTAAAATCAATGATAACAAGTGTATAGAAATGAGTTTATTTTGGCAAAAGTTATGTAAATGTTTGAAATGTCTCTCAAATGTTATATAATTGTATAACAACTACCAGTTTTGAGATTATATCACTCAACACGTAATTTCTAAGCAATGCCAACCTTGAAAACTAATTTTGCAGACAAGAAAGTCGTATAAAACGTATAAAGCAGTAAAATGGTTATAAAAATAGTTCATTCAATAAAAATGACCCCAAAGATGACATTGAATTCAATTGTGATCTCAATTGCAATACTATTTTCTTCACTCAAACTCAGTTCAACTTATTTTGTGCTAAAACTTAGAGACATTGTCGTTAACAATGAACTCATTCAACGATTTCCTCTATGTTTTGCAACTCAAAGATTCAATTCAATAAAGTCATAGTTTTTTCTAATTTAAAAACCACTATAAAAGTGAGGCATAACTCAGGAATGCATGAATTGGTTTAAGACTTTTAAAGCTTAGAATATTCTTTATGACTGCAAATGAAAATTTTTTTTAATTAGGAAAAAGTTTTTTACTGCTTTATATGTTTTGACTTTTAGTACAGTATGTCATGAATTGCAGACACAGTTAGTTTAAAATTTCTCAATAACTTAATGGTTTTGTCTCTATCTACTTAAGCAATGATAATAATTAGTTGAGTCTTACATTTTCAGATGAAATCTTACCCTTAAGCAAAAAATATTTATCCATATTTATGTCTAAAAACTTGATGACTAATTCAAGTTTTATGACAGGCTATAGGTTCGGGAAAATCAGTTTAAGAAATACAAAACTGCATATTCTGGTGAAACAAGTGAAGACGACCAACCACTAAATTAGCACTACTTTTACAGTTAAAATTATTTGCGCTGCAGTGCATTTTGATTGCAACAAAATTAAATTAAATTTTAGTCATCATTCATATGTATGTCTATCGCAAGTTTGTCAATATTGAAGAGGGGATACACTCAAAGTGGAACAAATAACTTATCTGTTCTTAATTTCAGGTTAGGTTAGGCTTAAGTTTCTTTGTTTGTGTTCAGCGATAGAAAAAATTACAAAATGTTTATACTGTATGAAACATAAGTCTTGCGGTCCAATACATTTTGGCCGTAGGCCACAGTTGAGAAACACTAATCTACAGAACAGGCATTTGCTGACAACAGAAGCAAAAGCGCTAAAAGTACTTAAAACTGTCGCCAATCGAGAGATTAAAAGACAAAACCAGACATTAAAACCATGAAATCAATACTTTTTAAATTATATCGAAAAGTATATCAAAATTATTGAAGAATTTGTTTATTAAAAAATCAAGTTTTCAAAGAGAAAATTTTATTTTTTTTAAGTCAAAGAATTCTTAGAATAGGAATAAATCTTTGACAGTTTGACTGAAGGAGTGGTACATATAGTGACTAAACAGTGCATAAACTCGAATATATGATGAATTATTCAAACTTTTGACACTTCTGTTGCATTTTTTAAAGTCTGTATTTTGAAAGTTAGTCAAAAATTTTAATTCATTTAAAAAGAATTACTATAAAAACCTGAATAAAGCTTTCAATAACTTAATTAGGGTTTGTTTTAACTCCATTTATCATAAACTAAAGAATTTCTAAAAAATAAATAAGGGAACATCACAAATTACGTTACACTGTTTGCACGGGGGAGGGGTCTAGGGCTGGCTGTAACCAAAGCCTAACATAGGGAGTGGGGGAATCTGATGTGAAACGAACGTTACTTTTACATACCATGTTTTAAATTAAATATTAATATAATTCAATAAAAAGCGTTTAATTGAGAAAATGTCAGATAAAAAAGCTACATTACAATCAATATTTTATTTTTATAAAAATGATATGTAGCATTGAAAGAGGCACATCCTAATTTGGATCTTTTGATCTCATAAAAGAGGTTTCTTTAGTAAAATTGCATTATTGACCAAAGATATAATTATATTTTGACATCAATTAATTTTTAATTAATAATTGAAACGATACCTGGGCAAGCTCAGAACCTTTGGGTGGGGTTTCATTTCAGGATTTCTTGAAAATCTAAGGGGGATCAAAGCTCTCCCGTTTTTTGGGACAAATTTTCTCAAAACGCGTTTCCCGCCAAAAAAATGTCAATTTTTTGGCTATCAGATTTTTTTTTGTAGAAGGTTAACCCCTATGCACCCTATGCCCTATGGTTGAAACACTTTTAAAGCATTTTTAACATGGCCCCATGGTTTAAATATTGTACACTAATAAAGGCATGTTTTTAAAGACTTCAATACAAGATATAAAAAAATGTAACGTCCTATCTTATAGGGAAGGGGGTATATAAGCTAAATGTAATTAAAGCGTAACATAAGGGGAGGGGGAGTCTAGAAAAGTGGCATTTCAGCTTAACGTAATTTGTAAATGTTCCCTAATAAAAAAATGCACTGAAATGATAGCAAAAAGGCCTGTCCATTGGCTGCTTCGAGGTCTCGAACCCTAGACCTTCGTCTGAGCGATCACTCTAACAACCGGACAGCCGGCATACTGCTGAACGAGTGTTTTATAACAAATCTATTTATTCAAATGATACTCTTTCATAGCGATGAGAAGGCTTATCGGCTCAGGCTCGGACATTTTTCAGGCTCAAGGCTTGGGTTCAGGCTCACAATTTGAACCAGGCTCGAGCCTACTGAGCCTGAAAAATTACTGTTAAGAATACTGTGACAAAACATTGGTAAAATCGTATCAAAAATGCGAAACGGACTCTCAGGACTCTATTCAAACCTTAATGTTCTCGCAATCTATGCTTAAATACTTAAATTCTCAATAATTAACTCATTTAATATCTCAAACTTTACTCATTTTATTTGAGTTGAATAAAATATAATTTTCTTTAATTACATTTACTAAAGCCTCTATTTAATGTCAGGCTCAAGGGTTCTAGGCTCGAGCCTAGGCTCAGGCCCGCCACTGAGACTGAAAAGCTCGAGCCTTTGCTTATCGCTACTCTCTCATAGCGAACAATACACAGACTTGAATGTAAACTAAAAGTAAAGCTTTACTGTAACACATTGTATACCATTGGACTGTGTATACCATTGAAATACATTACAATTGATTCAATTATTTTAAATATTTAATTAATCGATTGATTCAAAGTTTTTCAATCAATTAATTGTTAATCGAATTAAGTTTACATTAAATGAGATTAACTGTAGTTTTAATATTTATGAATACAACTGTAGTTACAGAGCTGTGAAGTTCAGGTAGTACCTTATAATAACTTATAATACCTTATAACACCTTATAATACCTTATAATACTTTATAATAACAGTGTGAACGCTATTGACGCAGTGAGCATGCGCCTAAATGCTTTGTAATCATTTTCTGTACCAATAAATTCTATTTATGTAAAGGTTTTAATAATTATTTTATAAATAACATAAATATATTGTTATTCAAAGCAATGTCTGCTTCCGTTGAGAGTTCGGACAAAAACAATATCCACGAAGAAGTGTTTCGTTTCAATGATTGGGTAATAATTAGCAGAAAGAGTCATATCTTGCAGTCTAAGTGTGTTTCGCCGTTTGTTTGCGACCGAACCAGAGCTAACGCAACACAAGACGAACGCGATTTGGATTTAGAAAACGTTTGTTTGTTTTGCCGGTAATTATCTGTATTTAAATCATTTTATATTAGTTTCTAAATTGTTGTCAAATATATATCACTAATACAAATAGTTATGAACACATCCTATCGATGCCACACATGCCAGACATGACTTATGCCAACAATTCACTGACCATTGAGCACAAGAAAGGCTTTGCTCTGAGGTTTGATTGTATCGATTCTTTACGATTAGTGGCAAAAGAACTGCCAAAACATATCAAAGTGGGTGTGTCTGAGAATTGGCTCAAAGCCAGGGCTGACTGTGAGTTCAGTAAAATACTGAAGAAGCCGTTCGACTGGACCTTTACCACAGACTATAAGGGGTCGATCATTGCCAGTGAGGACGGACTCACTTTTGATTGCAGTCCAACTCAGGAAAGAATAGATATCGAAAAACTGAAGGCTAAGGAAGATATTCTATTCTACGACGACATACACCTCTTCGAAGATGAATTGGCCGATCACGGAGTGGCTCAATGTTCGGTCAAAATTGTAATGTTTACAAATATTGTTAATTATTAATATTTTAATTAATTTTTAAACTTTTCTTATATGATAGCGAGTTATGAAAAGTTCGTTTTTTATTTTATTGCGATATTTCTTACGGATTGACAATGTGTTGGTTCGAATCAATGACTGCCGATTCTATCATCAGGTCATTAACTCTTTTATCAAAAATATTTTAATATTTAAATAATTTTATTTCAATTCACAGTTTGGAACCAATTATATGCTTCGCGAGTATACTAACAAAGAAAGTCTTGTAAGTGATATAAACCTTCCGTCGGCTATACTTATAAATCCGGTTGAATTGAGTAATCATTTGGAGACTTTGCAGTTATCGTGCGATAAATTAACTTTTGAGATGTCTTAGAATCTTGAAAGTGGTCACAAATCATGTTTCTATCATTGCATTAAATGTCTGTAATATAAAGTGCTCTCAAAGTTTTTATTGATATTAAAATTTATTTAACAAACTCATTAAGATTTATAATGATTTTAAATTAAATTAAAAAAAAGATTAAATAATTAGTATAATTAGTGCCGGTATATAAAAAGTACAATAAATATGATTTTGGTTTGAATTATGAAGTTTTTGATGGCATTAATGATTATCTTTGACTCTCAGGTAAATCATTTTGAGTGAAACATAATTCTAAAATTCTTTCACAATATTCCACTTCTTCTAAGAATTCTGGTTTTCCTTTCAAAAGCTCTATTCGTTCTGTGAGTAGTTTTTTGAGAATTAATTCCTGTCGTTGACACTCATTTCTAGAGAGTTCGTGTTCTGAAACCAGAGCATAAAGTGTTGCCAATAGGTGTTCGTGAGTGGAGTTGTGTTCGGTTTGCAGTAAAGCAATTATTTTGCCCAAAAATCCCATATTATACAGAATATCACGAACTGTCGCTTTTCTACTGAGAGATGAAATAAGAAATAATGCTTTTATGCGAAGCTTATTATCATTTGATGAAGAGTTTGACTCCAAAACTCGTATTAGCGCTGAAAATCCGTCGAGTTTTGCGTGAAAGAGTTGTTGTCCGTCTTCATTATTCCTAATGAGACACGAAATCGCATAAATCACTTTCACGACAACGCTTTCATTGCGAGAAGAGTTCAGTAATTCAACCAAAACTGTTAACAAATCAAGACTTAAGGCATATGTTTGACAATTGGTCTCATTTTGAACGCATTCCGACAATAAGTCACACGCTTTCGACTGAAGTCTATCTGATTTTGACTGAAGAAGTGGTCGAAAGGTCTCAAATCCGCCCAATTTATAAAAATCCGAGGCATTGTCCAGATCTGCGGTCAAATCAATCAAAAGATCGATGGATGACTCCATTTGAGACACTGTTTCATCATTGAGTTCACCACTGCTCGACTTCAAACTATTCAAACCATTGTTAATAACATCAATAGCTTTAACCATTTCTTGTATGGTATCGGATGTCATACTATTCAACGCATTCGAAAGCCATTCACGTCTTTGAGCATCCATTGGAGTGTTTGTATCACTATTTTCTGGCATTTGTCCCACATTTTCAATACATAACCGCAATAATCCCTGAATATCGCGAGCATTTCGCGGAGTTTCTGATTCTGAAGACATTCTTATTTTGAGTGAACAATAATTACTTTTTATTACAATTATTACAATTTAAGTGACTTTTGACTGCTTTATATATAAACACATTAAATGTACAGATTATTCGAGATGTTTCCAGAATATGCGCTGTAATGGAAGCGCATGCGTTGTCGTTATAGTCATACTATATATAAAGCTATAAAACGTGTTTCCTTTTGTCTGTAATCGTATTGAATGTAATGATTTGTGAATTAAAGCATTTAATAAAACACTGTTTTATTTTTAAAGGTATTAAACTTTTATTTGATTTAAAATATGATTTATTAGCCATTAATTAGTAATAATGATTAGCAAATGATGAATAATGTACTCCAATAGATCCTTCATATATCTGTTGATGACTTCCTATTAACTGAATTATTATTATTATTACGTTTTGATTACAATTATTTTGTTATTTTTGGTCTTTTCTTAATTCAATATTAAATGTTTGTTTATTTTACAGTTCGTCTTAAATGATGGTATCATTGGTTCCAATAAATGAATCTATTTTTACAAATTAAACATTTTTAAATTTTATTAAAATTAAATTCTATTGATTTGCTTTTTGATCAAAATATTGCTTTTATTTGTATATTAAATACATTTTTTAGATATATTTCTAAATTTTTTTTAACAAACATTTTGTAATTTTAACTAAAATAAAGGTTTTTAATACGAATGTTATGTTATATTAAGTTATAATATCAACACTTTGAACGTAATTTATAAAATATGAATTGAGTCAATCGATTTTCTAAAAAAATTTTATAAAACCGATGAGTTTCGACCCCTCCCCAAAATTTTCAGGTTTACCCCCTGCCCCCTCTGCACCTTATCATATACCCCTCTGAGAAGTACGCACACTCTAACATTACCAGCCCCTCCCCATCCCCAACAAATATAATTAACAATATGCTGTAGTTAAAGAAAAATGTAAGATTAAAATAAACTTTTTGAAATTTTTGAATTTTAATTAAATTAAAAACATTATTACTTTTCTTTTAATTGTTGACAATTTAATATTAATAAACAAATTCATAATAACACGTGTTTTTCAAATCTTCCGCACATATAAAGCGTGTGCACCTCTATAGAGACCCCCCTTTAATACGCGCACGCTTTTAGCTACTCCCCCTCCCCATGGATATGTGTACACTATTTGAACAGCCCCTTAAACATTTTGTAATTTTAACTAAAATAATGTTTCTCAATATGAATGTTATATTTTAGAGTAAAAAGTGGTCCCAAAGTGAGGGCTCAGCCAATACAATATTATAATAGTCTACAATTTCGTTAATTATTTAATGAGTAAATTGAGTTCAATTTATAACTTTTGTTCAGTTTGCTGTTTAACTCATTCAATTATTGATTGATTTCTAATATGTTTACACAAATGTATATTTTATAAAATAAGACAAAAATAATAGTAAAAAATACTAATACTTATAGTAACGAATTATTTGGAAATAATTAATTCACTAAAATAGTTTTCAATTATAAGTAAATAATGGTTTTACAACTTAAAGAAGAAGTCAAACCCATTTGGGTAAGTATTCATTGCTAACACATTTAGACAAAACTCTTTTTGAGTTGAGGCTAACTATGGGCTTATCAATGGCTTCAATGGATTGCTTTTTGGAGTCATGTCTCTTAATAACAGAATGCAATTCTTGTAATTCATTGATTTGTTTCTTTTTGGCTAAAATACGTCGGGACAAAAAATATAACTCTCGGTTGAAATCTTGTCTTTTGCTCTCATCTGTAATGGACTCCAAATGTTTAGTCAAATGCTGTATTTCTCTAAATTAGATATAAAAAAAACATTTATCATAAGTTTAACGCTAAAGAAAGTCTCATTACTCGCAGATATAGTTGTGTTCTTCTTGCAGATCAAATAACAGTTCTTTGATTTCATGGTCTAATAAATTATTTTTCACTTTTTCGCTGTATATCTTTCGAGTGGGCTTTTGTTCGCATAACTGGTTGTGTTGTTTAAGTTTCGATATTTCTATTTGTCTGTTGGCTATCACTGAATGACTTCTTGAGCACTAAATTGAAAATATTTATCGATAAAGAACTGATTTAACAAAGAATTAAATAAAAAGTGGTTTCAATGTCATGACTCACAGTTCCCAATAAAAAGGGAATGTCTTTGTATTGCAAGTGATAATGCTTTGAATGTTTTGATGGATTCGTTTTATTGATGGCATCGAATGATTTCGATTTAGTTATTGTTATTTCATTTGCTTTCGTTTTATCACTACTTTTATTGATCGCAACAAAAGAGTCCACATATTTGTGGTTCTGATTGAGTACAACCTGTTCTTCATTACCAGATATTGCAGACGGAGATGGAGTCAGATATGGATTAAAGACATTTGTGTTTGTGTTATGATTAATACCATTATTAGAAGCCATTAATTCTAATATATTTTGTAATTGTCTTTCAATTAATTGTAAACGCGTTTCAATCAATTGATTGTTATATTTGTTATAATTATTTTCGACAATTGAAGTATTCGTACATTTATTTGATTTATTGCTAACGTAATGATCACCAGAAGCAGAAACAGATGAGTTCATTGTCTTAATTGTCTTCTTATCACACATTTTAAGATCAGATGAACTCTTATGAGTATTGAGTCTGTGCTGTATTCGACGTAAAGCCTTCAGAACTCTTTCGCCTTCAGTGGTATTCATTCCGACCCCAAACGGTTCCCCTATTTCTAAACGAACAGTTGATTCACTCTTAAGATCAGAAAATGCGGACATTTTTTTCTTTAATTAAATTCATTAATAAAAATATGAAATAAGAATAAAACGTATTTATAAAACAGTTAAGTAATGTTCAAAACATAAACAATGGTTTGTCAGGCATTAGTCGCGCGGCAACCATACAGTCGTACATATATTACGTTATATAAAACTAAAACTTTTTAATCCCTATTTACTGTTGAATATACTGCACTTAAAAAGTGATCAAAAAATTATTTTCAATATAAGAAAAGGAGTTTTTAATTATGTAAAAGATATACTCGAGTGAGAGTAAGTCTCACCGCTCAATAACTCTGCTCAAGACCAACAATATATATATATAATCAAAGGTTTGTTGTGTTGATAAATAAACTTTTATTTGAACGTCACATACAGTAAGAGTTTTTAGTGATAGAGAAAAATTATAATTTTAATCAAAGCAAACAAAATGATTAACACATAATTCAATTAAATTTCAAATAAAATTATATTATTTGAAATATCGTTACAAACATTAAATTCTTTAATGATTGTGCAGTCTGTTTCACTACCCTTTAGACTCAGTTTATTTTTACTGAATAACTTTAGTATTATTTGAGAATATTTTATCAAATTTTAATATTTTATTAAAAATACATTAAGTCATGTCAGGGATGTTTGGTTCAGTTGCGGCGAACAGCGCGTGCTATACTTAATATGAGATTAAATCGGTTAAAAAAGCGCTTTATATCTTTAGACTAACGATTGAGCATAACTGCAGTCAGACTACAGTGACCGTAAAAAAATTGTAACTTTTATTTTATAAAATGATTGATAGATGTGTTTTAAGGTATATTTGGGGGGGGGGGGAAGGGGTATATCTTCAGTATAAAATGCATTGAGAATCATCGCTACCTCTCAAAGGGGAAATTATCGCTTGAATTGCGATATAAACAGAATTTTTGATAATTTGTTCAATTTATGTATTATATGATAAGTAAAATGAATACAAATACAAATACAATATAAGATGTTTGAAAAATGAAATGCGATGTTTTATCAAATAAATGCCATAATTTTAAACATTATACTGTATTATTGGTCTCATTAAGTATATGTTAAGATTATGACAATTATGTAACAACTGAGTCAAATATAATGAATTTTTAATAAAATATTAAAATTTCATAAAATAATTTCAAATAATACTAAAGTTATTCAATAAAAATAAACTTCGTCTAAAGGGTAGTGAAACACACTGTATAACTGTTAAACAGTTTGTTAAATAAGATAAAAAATAAGCGAAAAGTTTGACCAAAATTTTCACTGCAATCAAATTGTGCGAAAACAGTAAAAATGTTATTAAATTAGTTCCATTGCTTGTGTTCACAGCCATCCGGAGCTTTCACTTCAACTTTGGATTTGGAAACTTCTCCCCAATTAGTGCTCAAAACAGTTCCTCCGCTTTCAGTAAAGCTCTTATTCATAGCTCTTCGCACTTCTTCTCCTCCCTTCTCATAAATTCTTTTAAAGAGTTGGTCAACACTTCCCTCTCCTTTATCGACATCTTCTTCTTCTTCTTTCTCCAACTCCTGTACTATTTTGTCCCAATTTTTAGTTTGAAAAGTGAGACACTTTGTAGTTTCACTGCTATTAATAGATTTGTTTTCGTTGTCAGCTCTTATCTGATCCTCTTTTTCGTCTTTTTCATTATCAATAACTAATTGTTGACTTTTGACTTCACTTTGACAACATTCGGTTGACTTTTTATTATTTTTAGCCACAGTTGGAATCGCTTCTAAATTAGACCAACGAATAGATTCTTGCTTTTTGAGAGTGATCTCTAGTTTAGAAACCGATACTTTCCAACTGCTTTGAGAGACAACTATAGGTTTGAATAGATTTAAGTGCAAATCATATTGAGTGCCATCCGATAGTTTGCAAACACATGAAAGACTGTCTGAGGTGAACGATATGTTCACATCGTTTTCATTGAGATTACGTATTAATACAGTAATCGTTACATTACTGTTGTTCTGATACCAGTCGTGTTTAGTTTTGGCGGAACTGAAGTTTCCGGTGTTTTCCTCAAACATTTCAATCGATATATAAGACTATATAAGACGATATACAAGAAGTCCCGGTCAGTCTCGTCCCAGTCCTACCTCATTTCATACTCTGCTGAAGATTATTATTATTCAAAACAAACTATTTATATACGGAATAAATTCACATCAAATCCAATAAACTATAAGATATTGAGACAATGTTTACGGTATGTCTTTTCTATTGGTTTACATTAATATTTATTCATTTAATTAAATTATGATTTTATTTATAATTTATATCATTTAATATTTATATCTGTTTTATCATAAAAATTGCGAATCAATAGTAACTGACTTGTGATAAAAGATGGAAACTCTATATCAATAACCTTTTATGTAATCAAATAGAGGTCTGAAATATTTATCTGCGGTCCGAGAAAAAGGACGTTTTTACTGCTCTATTAATACCGAATGCATTCACACAAATACCAAACTTATTAATAATGAACATAAATAATGTCATTTTGAAAATTGTTCATAAAATACTTGAAAGTCTCTAAATTCAAAAGTTGTTTATCATCAACAAAAACAACTTAACATTGAATTGAATATCAAATACATTAACATCTGATTTTCGATAAGTGAGAGAGAATATAAACGTGATTTCAAACATGTTCTCTATTAATATGTATTTATATCTCCCTTAATGTTAAAAATATTCTGTTTTAGCATCAGTTGAAAATAACTTTTTATACACAAAACTTTGACTCCATTTGAAGTTTAATTTAAGTGATTATTAGTACAAAAGAATAATTTAGTGATAAAAATAATATATTTATTATTAGTGTTGAGTTGGATATAAATAAAATTATAAATAAATGTCAACATTCAGTAAATTTGACGCAATTTATAGAAACATATTATTATCGAAATTCTTCACCAAAGGATGGGGTGATCCCGAAAACATGAAGAGGTCTTCATTTCACTCATTTCTAGTCAAATATCTATTAATATAACTAAACATTATTTTCTATTTTACAACTTATCGTTATATTAATTATTAATTAAATTTTGTCAAAACTTATTTATATGAATGAACGTAAAGAATATTCAGGTTTCGCAAAATAATATCCGATCGAAATGAATGTTCAAAATTGGTTTCATCTGATGCTCACATTTATATTGATTCGCAAACAGAACACAATTCGTGTTACGATGTATTTGAAGGACATTTTATGAGCCCTTTAGTCCATTATTTGCCAGATTTAGTCCCAAAAGAGGCACAGATCGCAAGATTTCAGTTAATTCTTCCAAATAATTGGTCGCACAATAGCTTAAAACCAGTTTGTCTTCATTTGGCCGGAACTGGAGATCATGTATGGGTTGAGACAAACTTTAAATTACTAATAAACTAGTGATCAATATATTTATTACAGTTATAGCAATGATATAACAGTTATATTAAACTTAACTTTATTTCAATCATAAAAATAAAGAATATAATGGGATATCAAATGAATTTATCAGAAATTTCTTGACTCAAAATAATAGCACTATTGGCGAAGAAGAACATTAATGGCTAAACCATTGCTTAAGGAATACGGAATCGCTTCCATTCTGTTGGAGAATCCTTTTTGTGAGTTATGATCAAAAAGTCATTTAATTTGAAGTTTCAAATGATTTTAATTTATTTTGAACTGAAGACGGACTACGAAAACCTGCAGATCAAACCAGATCTGCTCTTAAGAATGTGTCCGATATCTTCATAATGGGCGGATGTCTTATATTAGAGTCTTTAGCTTTACTTCATTGGTGCGAATCTATGAATTTCGGTCCGCTCTGTATTACTGGTATATCAATGGGCGGACACGTAAGTCATATTCGGTTTTGTTTTGTTTTCATATAATATACAGTAAATATTATTTGCATTTTTATAATATTTGGTTTACAATTATAGAACGCATCCTTAGCCGGCACTAATTGGCACAAACCTATAGCTATAGTTCCATGTCTTTCATGGACAACAGCCTCGTGTGCATTCACTCAGGGTATCAAATATTGAATTATATGTTTACTCACTATTATAGTTAAAACTCATATTTCTATTATTAGGAGTAATGACCGGTTCTATACCATGGAGTTTATTAGAAGATCAATATATTTCTTATGGCGAAGAGTGTAAAGAAGAGCTCAAAAAAATGATTCACTCACCAGAAAATGTATGATTTGCTGTTTCAGTATTTGTTGTGATTTTATTTTTTATTACTTTTGTAGCAAAACATAGCATTCAATGCCGGCCGACATTTCGCAAAAACATTTCCCAAATTCTTTGACTCTATATTTAACTCAGAATTAATACCGTTATTCAGTTCGAAGTTTTCTAATAAGAATGGAAACAATGAAGCGAACAGTCAGGCAATGAATAATACATTTAATTTCATGAGAGGAATAATGGATGAGTGCACACATTTGGGCAACTTTTCAGTTCCTGTTGACCCAGAATTAGCTATTATTATAAACGCCACCAGAGATGGTTACGTTCCTCGTAATGGTATTCAAGCTCTGACTGATCTCTGGCCCGGTTCGGTCGCGCGTTATATCGATTGCGGTCACGTCGCAGCCATTCTTTTTAATACTAATGTTTTTAGGTTTGAATTAATTGACATTTATTATCGATTAAAACTTAGGATAACTTCAATTTTTAATATTATTATCATTTCTTACAGGAAAGCAATCGCTGATGCACTTGATATGACAGCTCAAAAATATTATGGAACCAATTTGTTTGACAATAGGACAACTCAGAGTATTAATGCTTAGGATTTTGTTAATAAAATTTTGGTTCATTTCAATTAGATGATTGTGCAGTTTAATGAGATCCAAGTTTTCATATTTAATAAGTTGTTATATTTGTTGAATTTCAGTTAATGTTTCAGTTTAGCCAAACTTAATCTGTTTTTCATATTATTTCACTTCCTTTTAACAACAAATTGCAATTTATGACTGAAATATATTTCTCGCCAAATGTTATTTGATTTTTATTATATTTATAATATGAGTATATTTACAGATTGTATCAAATCTTGTAATTTTATATCAATGGAGGTGTTATACATCACGATATTTAAAATCTTTTATACAATTTATTACAAATTTTATATTGAGTTAAATACTCTTCAATGGAAGTGAATTTTGTGAAAAAATAATTTTTTGCTCTATCCAAACAGTTTTGAAGATTTTTAAATGTAAATTAATTTATAGATTATAGAAGCTGTGTATTAGTATTTATAATTAATATAATGTACAGTATATTGATTTTGATTACGATTTAATAGTCAAATAAAATTTTTAAAAGGTGCTTAAGGTCAGGCATAACAGGAATTTCTAGGTTTTGACATCACATAAGAGAAGCATTTAATTAAAATAATTATCACAAAAATGATTAAAAAATGAATAAATAGCTTAAAAATAATTTAAATATTAATAAATTGTAAACGAGTCATATCAATCCACATGAAAACTATTAACGGAATCAACAAAAGAGAGGCAGCGATTTGGAAACACAGACTCGGATAAAAATCAATTGTTTTTTCGAATAAAGTACTATAAAAAACAGAACTCAATGACGGAACTACTGTTTCGAGAGCTGCTAATAAACTAAAGACTTTACCGATTTCTTCTTCTGTTACGATTTTAGAGAGTATGGATCGAATAGAAATAGAGGACAGAGTTGAAAGACTGCCGATTGTGAACGAAATATAGAGTCCTATCGGAGATACTATAGATCCGAGCACTAGTGCAGCCGTAAACATAGAAAGCACTCCCGTTATCCCCATTTTTGTGTCTTTGATTTTGAAAAATCCTGAAAAAGCCGGAACCACAACAGCTAGAGATATGATGGAAGCAATTGATGCGATACTTTTAAATGTACTGAACTCTTCTGCGTCCCAATGAAATACTTCTTCAGTATAAGGAAACAGGACTAAAGAATTTTTCGTATCAGACATCATATGTATGCCCATTGACATATATAAAAGCCATATCAGTGCTCTTCCTTTATTAGGACGTGCTTTAAAACAAGTTCGTATGACTTCTTTAACATTATCGAAATCAAACATTTTGTATATCATAAGTTTATCATCACTTCGAGAAACAAGAGTTTGTGTCTCACTTTTGTCATCAGATTTTGACTCGTCTTCAGTAGAGTTTATGAGAAGCGAGTTATTATTATTTGTCGATTTGTTTTCATTAATCACAAGCAACGTCCAAATGAAAGCAATGATCAAACAGACCATACTTGTTGTGAATACAGTCACATAATTATAAAGTTCTCCGTTTGAATGTAAGTATGCTTTTCCAAGAAGTCTTCCACCCACATAAGTGCCCAATGGACCGGCTGTCGAAAAATTTAAATTAATCGATAAAGAACTTAAAAATTCGATGGAATGAAAGCTTACCCATGAAAACACTTATTTCGAATAAAGCGAATTTAATAATTCGATATTTCTCTTGTGAATTGTTTGAGATATAGCTATAGGCAGCCAACCAGACACAGACCCAACTGCCAGTTATGGCAGAGGGAATATAAGCAATTAGTATGTAATAGACGTCTAAATCCAATTTGATTGCATTTAGTAAAAGAATAGCATACTGTGCCGTATACCCCAAACAACCGAAGCACAAAAGTATTTTTCTTCCGTGAATGTATTTGTCAATCCAGGAACCGATGAATATGGAAAATAAAAAAGAAGGCAACGAACCAATGATTGTTCTATAAATTATATATTGCGCCAAATCTGCGAGTATTTTAGTTTTATCACTGTCTGCATCAGAAACTGATTTTTCATCACTAATTTGTGAGCAATATTCAGCCGAACGGTTATACTTTAAAAGACAAATCTTATCCTGAATTAGTTGAGTTGCAGTTATATCTGATATTGAAGTACTTGAAACGAATAAGAATATGAAGGGCTCTATTTTCAATGTAACCAAAATTGGCCAAATTTGTTTCCAAATATAGCCTAATGTGATCATAGCCTCACTAGTTTTTCACACTAACTCTTTTAAATTACTTTTAAGCTCTAATTACAACTTAATTAATCAGACATTTTTGGAAGTGCATTCAAATATAAATAACTTTATATTAGACCAATTCTAAGTTAAAATACAATATTTTTAATTCATTAATAATTTAGAAATTAAGCCCTAAATATATATATCCAAATGTTAGCTTTGATAAGATTATGTCAAATAAAAATCAAGTTCAAAAAGAACTTTCATACATATGTAATAAATTCTTTTACATTGAAGTGATAAAAAAGTATTACAAGTATATTAAGGCATTATTTATCTCAATGTAACAGATTTTGTTTTATCGCTCAATAAATGTTATCAATTTAGAGTAGAGTTACTATAATTTAATGGCATTTAAATGATTAAAATTGATTTGGAAGATAGTATAGGATTGAACTCACACCAAATGAATTACATGTAAATTATCTGCAAATCATTTATGTGATGACCACCCTAACCACAAATAAAGATAATTGTTAAATAATCTGAAAATTTTTGTAAAATCGTAATTAATAAGAAAGCTTAATGCAACTGACTAGTGAATCAATGCGATACAGCAACTTTCCATCAAAATGCATTGAGTTTTCTGTTCTTGGGTATAACAGGAAATGAGCAGAAATAAACTAACGCTGATAACTATGGAAAAGTGAGAGCAATGTTATAATAATATTGCTCGCACTTTTCCATATGGCCTTCAGTTACTAATCAATATTTGAAAGTTTAATAGAATATTAACATATTTAGGAAGCAATTTGTTAATTTATGATTTTTTAAACACTTTATTGGTTTTAAATGAAAATACGGTTATGAGGCGGTTCATTACTATCGATTCAATAAGTAATATAACAATATTCAATACATATCTTTCTTAATGCATTATTTAATGCAAAGAAGCGTTAATATTATAATTTGAGAATGTTTACAATCACTTAAATTTAAGAACTGGTTTTATATACAAAGGTTCTGAGATTCGTAGGTTTCAGAATCTTGAGTTTTGGGTTCGAGTTTCAAGTTTGTTACAGAGGTTCTGGTTCGAGGTTACTGCAGGCCACTGGTTCTAGTTCTATTGGGTTTGGGTGTGGGTTGGGTTTGGTTTCACATTATGGAAATCATTGGTTTGATTCTGGTTTCAGTTCTTGCAAAAAATTCATAGTTTTGTTCCTGTTTTATGCCCTCAACAAAGAATCATTTGATTTTTATTTGACTTTCTTTTCTTTCTTTTTTATGTAGATTTGTTTCTTTTTTCTTCCAATTACAGTATATGAATCACATGTCAGTTGAGAATTCATTTTCTGTCATCAATTAATCTGAATGAATAAGTATCTGAGTTTCATAAGCATTCTATCATTCATTATAATGTATGGTGTAATCAAAGAATGTGATCGAACCATAAGTATGGAATGCAATCATTCTGATTATATAAATGATAAACTTTTGCTTTCAATTTAAGAATCATATCATATACTGATCTAAAAATTGAAGCAAAAATATAAATTTTACTTTACAATCATTTGAGCAAAACTTTAAGCTTTATTTTTAGTTTATTTATAAACAAATATGAATTTTTTAAATTTTGAAAATAAATGAATAAATAAATAAATTAATTAATTAATTAAACTTAGAATTGATTTCTTACTTATTCTGTTTGTCTTAAGAAATTCGTTAAATAATTAATAAATAAATAGAATAACTTTATCATATCATTAATAGATTCTGAAAGAGCAAAGCCTTTCTAACTGTGACACTGTCTTCTGTACTCTCCAAGAATTGCGCCACAGTTTCTGCACTCGTGTGTAATATCATAAAACTCTTGAATAAGTGCGGGAACGATTACAACACAACAACAACAGCAGAAAAATGTAAAACAACAAATACTAACCATTGCGTAAATTAAGACCTCTCCTATTTTTAATCGGGTTACAGTCAGGTCATCGGCGCCACATCGAGGACAATGAGCTACCACTGGATACGGTCCGTATGACATAATTTGAGGTGGAGTTGCATTCGGAACTGCCATTTGGTTCAACTGTGGATTTTCGACGGCTGGCGATACGGGAGGTGATGATGAGTTGGGGGACTCTCTCGGATATTCATAACAAATGGGTGAGACTTCATGTGACCGCTCGTCCGGTTGAAGGGTTTTCGGAGAATTGGATTCTGATATGTTTTCTAACTCTTTGGGACTAATATTCTGCTGTTCGTCAACTAATTTTACTTTTTCTTTGCTTATATTCTTTTGGTCTTTGTTATCATTATTAGAATTTTTATCCAACTCTTGAGAGTTATGATTTAAACTGATTTTATTGGATTCTCTATTAGTTTGTTTTAAAGAATCTTCAGGTTTGACATTACGTTCTTCTGTTTTTTCTCTCTTTATTTCTGACATTTAAGGTCTTCTGGTTCTAACACTTATAACAATTACGATCGACACAAAAGTTTAAACTAAAGAATCGTTTAAATAATTGAAAGCAATAAAAACTTGAAAAACTTATTAATTAACTCGACTGTAGTACTGTATAACTGATATATTAATATATTATACTTTTCTGTGCTTAATATACCGGTAATTATTTGGAACACATAGACAATCAGTTCGAGTTTGAACTATACAAATATTATTCCATATGAATTCTTTACTTCTATTGACAAATAACAGTACAGTATTGAGTGTTTGCATGCGATCACAATTTATTGTTGAATAAGTAATTCCGTTCCGTTAATCAAAAGTTCTGATTCAAAAGAAAACATCAGTAGAAAGCATCAGAAGAAGTGTAATCAGTAAAACTCCATTTGTAAACCATATGATTAGTTTGGGAACAGATAAGACTAAAATTTTTCTTTTGAATTCAATATAGAATTAAATACAGAGCATATGATTTCAGTGATTTATGAGATAATTATTAGATTTTTGAGATAAATTTTCTTCACAAACATTGAAAAACATTCTTCATTAGTAAATTAATGCTTTGACAAATTGAAAATTCTGATGCTTTTGCTACTATTTCTCATCTAAACTATTATACGAGTGATTATACTGGTTATACGGTAAGGAACACTGATTATACGACTAAACACTTTATAGGAAATCCCTTATCAAAAAAGTTGAACATTAAAAAGTTTGTGTAATAATTGTATTGTTAGACTCGATTAGTTTAATTCGGTCTCATAATAACAAAATAGTTTACATGCTTTTTGGTTATGTACAGCAGCGGTCCCCGAACCTTTTCGGGCTGAGGAGTAGTTAGGAATATGAAAAGACTGCTTTAGTATATAGCCATCAATAAGTAAATAGTGTGTGACTTTACCTTTAATTTTTACGCAATAATCTAACTCTACTCACAATAATACAGATCTCTCAATAATGACCACTGACTGACTCCTTTAACACCTTATATGAGTTCTTTTACGGGCCTTTTCTACTGTATGTCATGACCTCTTCTATTGTTTAAACGCGCGTTAATTTTTTGTATGTTTAAAATAAGTTCAGGAATAGGAATATACTGTATCTTAACAATCACTTTATGTGTTTGCTCTATTAGTTCATTGTTCTTAATAATTATTCTTTAATTTTGTTCTTTGTTTAAAATAGTTTTAAATCAATTTTAAGTTAGGGTCAGGTAATGATAATTGCGCTTAAGCTTAATCAATATTAACTTTAATTATTTAATAATTAAAAACACTTTATTGTAATTCATACACTCATTTAAACGCAGAATATTATTGAACTAGAGTTTCATTAATTCAGTACATAATACATAAGGCATTCCATAGTTGTGCACATTTTTGCAAAAAGATTCCAAAAATTCTAAAGATTCCAAAGATTCCAATACATAATAATTACTGAAATTAAGAACAAAACCAAACTATGGATTCGATGAACAATGAGTCGAATGTTGACTCAGACTCGAAGGCATTGGATATCATTAGAAGAGAGATCAATAGTATTAAAGAGAATATCAATCAATTTAAAAACGATGTCATCGAAAGTGTTGCACAAGTAGTTCAACAAAGACTGGAACAGTTCAACCAAATTCTCAAAAGTCAGGTCCAGAAGAATGAAAGCAATTCAAACGTCACCACAACTCTTGTGTTGAGTAAAGATTAAAGAAAAAGTGTTTTTCATTTGTTTGCATACTTTTTATATCTGTATATACAGTAGTTCTTGAATGTGATCCCAATTTATATGATTGTAATTAATAATAAAATTGTATCGTTTTGTATTGTTTTAAAGTCTTATAAGTTCTAAAGTTTAGTCCCCAGACATAAACCATAGTTTTGTGTAAATTCGCAAATTTTTCTAAAATTTACAACTTTTTCAATGATTTGTTAGAATTAATAAAAACTTGATTTCATTTATTCATAATTTCAAAGTATATCCAACACAAGCAAAAGGAACATAAAAAGTGTTACTCAAGATGTTACTGAAGAGCTCACAGAAGTTGAGTTAAAAATTTAATACAAACAAACATTTTTAGCAGTTCTGTTCAAAAATTGGTTTAAAATCAAAGCTTAAAACTCAAATTCTCGAGGTTTTGGGTATAATTTTTAGAGTGGGTTATAATTAAAAAAAATGTTCGGTCTCGCCAATTGATATAATACGAGTGGTCCCATTGCTGCGCAACTTTTAATTTTAATTGTTAGATAATGAGTTTTAAATTGTTAGTTTTTAACCCATATAAGTAGTAATAAAATGATTGTTATAGCCAGAGTTTTCCAAGATCCAAAGCTCCAGAGGGGGGTTAGCCTCAGAAAATTCAGAAAATCATCAAATCATCCTCAGCCAAACGAAACTTATCGGTTTTCTGAGACTATTTTTTTATATTTTATATGATTTTGGAAATCCCGGTCGTGGGTCAAAATCCCCGCCTGACTCCTCCCTTGGAAATGTCTGGTTATAGCCTTTACAATGCATATGACTTTTAAAAAGATTTTATACGTGAAAACCTGGAGCCCGTCGCACGTAACCTAACTGTTACGAACGGTAGGACTAGATATAGCTGCTCGGCCCGAAAGGCCCAACTTTCATCCATTGTAACTAGTGATGGATCTATTCTTGAAACTGGAATAGGAATAGGAATAAAATTTAGGAATAGATTCATCACTAATTGTAACCTAAGTAGAGTACACTAAACTGTTAAAACATTGTGCACTGCGACCTTTTTACTGCGATCGTCACTTTTCACAACTATTATCACAACTTTTCATTCAATTCTATCTATTGATAAAGTTCTCAATCTTTAAGACAAGAATTGTATGAAATGAAAAATTTAGAATTAGAGAACCAAAAGTGAATTTCACTTTCGCCAAACTTGTCGACAGTCAAAATCGAAAAAATACTCCGAAAGTGAAAATATTGAAAAATAAGTGAAAGCTTTTCTGAATGAAGCGCTCGATTCAAATATGGTTTAAGTTTGACTCTAATGCGAGTATATTTTCATTAATAAGAGAGACATAAACACAAACCAATCGTTTTCTTTGAAAAACATTAAAAAACTTCATAAAAGTAAATAAAAGCCTAATATAGAGCTTATATTACATTATTATTAATATAAAAGTTTATATAATACTAAATGTATAATGATTTGCATCAAAGCTCACATACTATAAGACCATAAGTTCTACATAAAAGACGGTCAATAACCTCAATATATTGGCGCTCGAGTTGGTTGGGCTCACACTCTATGTATATTAGCTGTCATTCAATGCATTCAATGGTATAGTTGTTCACAAATAAGGGAAGACTAAGACTCACTTTTTTACATTCATTTGTTTTCAATTCTTATAATATTAATAATTATTTAATTTCTTAAGTAATTAATCATTTATTGAAACGATTATGAAATGAGTGAGTATTTAATCATTTATTTAATTAATGTTTTATATCTATTAATAAAATAAATATTTGATTGCTTTCAATACTAGTCTTACTATTGATTGAAATGAATAACAAATAGTAAACAAAACATAAATATTCATAAAATAGTATTTAATATAACTGTAAGTGAAAGCCATTGAAAGCGATTAAGAGTTAAAGTAATAATTAAATGGAAATGAAGTGAATCTATATTTGCCGCCAAAGCCTTCCATTGCAAGCATTGCATTGAAGGTCAGTTAAGAATCAACTTCTCATTTGATTGAGAATTACATAAAAGTATTTATAATAAGAGTTAAGAGAAGTGTTGTTTTCATAAAAAAGTATGTGATTGTGATGTGATGTGAGACAAACTCAACTCATTATTAGTCAATATTATTGAGCAATAGTTGAGCGCATGTTTGTGTCTATTATTAAATCATAGCTTTTTATATATAGTCATATATAGAGGCCTTTGGATACACACACGAGACATACCATACCTTTGCGTACTGTGTATTATATAGTATTAGTATTAGTGTTATATATACTGTATATAGACTTATACAGTATTTTTACATATAAACAAAAATTGTGACGCATTTAAGTTAAATGTCAAATATTTCTTTGCATTAATTCTGATCACAATTTGTTGCCAAACAAATCAATTGATTATTAAACTAATTATTAAATAAAACTTCTATTTTATGAGCTATTTATGAATCATTGAAAACTAATGTCTTATTCGCAGGAATTAAATAACGGCGAAGAAGAGGAAGATGAAAACGAAGAGGAATGCGGTCAAAGTTCGGGAACAAGTGTTTGTGGTTATGACGGAGACTATGATAACGATAATGAGACAGTTTGTGAAGAGTTTGAATGCCATTTCGGAAAACTTTTATATAAACATAATATCGATAATAGCTGTGAACAATTGAAATTATGTTTTGCTGACAGTCATAACACACACAACACGACTAACAATAATAGAAATTGTATTAAAGAATGGATTTTTGTGGGCAGTACAGTATTGTCGCGTTGGACGGACGGTCTCTGGTATTTGGGTTTAATTGTTGAGGTATTACTGGTATTACTTTTATTATGAAATTAATTGCAATCTAATTATTAATTATTTGCTTTCTATCTATAGATTGATTTGAAATCATCGAAATGTTTGATTCAATTTGAAGACAGTTCCATATATTGGACCCGTTTTGAAGACCTTCACAAGCAGTTGTCAGTGGGGTCAGTGATGGCTGACTCGGACATATTGTGCGCCATTTGTCGCGACGGAACCTCTGAAGCTCCCAATGAAATAGTCATTTGTGATGTTTGTAATCAGGGATATCACCAAAAATGTCATAAACCAAGAATTGGTAATGAAATACTTGAACCCGACATCCCGTGGACTTGTCGTCTGTGTGTGTTTGCGTTGGGCACTAAAGAAGGCGGCGCTGAAAAGAATGGTATTATTGGAAAAGCACTGAAACTAATGAAAAGAGAATTAGCGTATGATTTGAATGAATTGCATTGGGATGAATTGCATCAAATCAATAGAGAGCAGAGGTATTGCTATTGTGGCGGTCCTGGAAATTACTATTCAAAGATGCTTCAGTGCGAACAGTGCTTGCAGTGGTTTCACGAGGCATGCATTCAGGCGTTGGAAACACCGCTCCTTTATGGAGACCATTACTACACATTCAAGTGTTCAGTTTGTAATAAAGGCAAAGAGTATTTGAAGCGAATTATAATGAAATGGAGTGATATGATAGCGCTGGTCATCAACAATCTGGCGCTTCAACACGGAAAACGATTTTTTGAGCTAAACCTAGAGATAGTAACCTTCGTTCAGAACAACTTTCATATGTTGAAACTGAGCGAAGACATCAGCAAATTAACTGAAGACGAGTTGAGTGCAAGGATTTCTGCTGTTCTTAACGCTAATGAGAAGCGTTTCATTTGCGGTAAAGAAGTGAGAAAGAAGTCGAGCGCTTGGGCTTTACGTTTGCCATTTCCGTTCGAAACCCCTTTGATATTTGCGCCGCCCTTTGCTTTGCAGTCTTCGTCATCGGGCGCCACATCTCCCAGTTCGTCACCTCCTTTTGCTAACAGTTTGATAACCAGTTCAGGACCTAATTCTCCGAACGCAGTCATCCCTTTGACACCACTGATGTACGGCGCGTGTCGTAAGGGCGCCACTAAGTGGCCCTCACCTAAGGGTTGCGCCAATCAGTTAACTAATAAAAGAGTACAAAAGAACGGGCGAAGCAATAGTTGTAGTTCGAGTACAGGCAGCAATAGTTGTAACGCCAGTACTGTTAGTTTCAGCAGTAGATGCAGTCAAAGCACTTCATCTAAAACTTCACGTAAATTAAACGCAAACTGTAATCATCAGAAAAGTGTTAAGAGACAGAAATGCGTCAAAAGAGTGTCAAAGTTCCCGCCCTCGGCCCTCAACTCTGACAGTTCTGACACAGAAGTGGTTCCAAACTCGACAATAGAGTCTTTGGAAGCAGTAATACCTCCGCCTAAGAATTTTGACGGCGATAACAACCCCTTTCTGGACACTGACCATAGAGTGCTTCGAAATTGTTTGGAAATCGCTTCCAAAAAGAGGTCGTCGACTGACAGTCAGAATCAGTTGAGTGCTGATATGTCGGGCAATAGAATCTCAATTAAAAATGAATCTGCAGTTAATGGTGACAATGCATTGGACACAATATCTCCCAAAATGGAGTGTTATTTGGATTCTGGGAATCAGCGCAACGAAAAATTCAATATTTTGGCCCAAAGAGTGAAACCCGACGGAAAAATTGAATACTTGTTAGAATGGGATTGCAATTAAATTATATTACATTCAAATATTTAAATATATTACAGTTTATATTTTCATTTAATAATAATTGTATTTTTCTGTAAATTATTTTAAATAGTGTTTCAATATTTTTTATTTTTGTTTGTTATTTAATAAAATAAAGTTTTCAGTATTTTTGAAATTATTGCATAAATTCATTTCAATACTTGTTTATAACTTAATTGTAAATAATTTAGAATAAGAACATAGCCGTGCGCTCCGGCCCCAAAATGGCGCACATTAGAGCCCTTATAATTGCAATTTAATTGATAATTAGATTAAGTTTAAAACTTATTTTATATTATAATAAGTTATTTGTAGATAACATTTACGACATTCACTGCATATCACATTCAGTTATGGAAATAGATCAATAAAACCTTCAAAAAGAATAAAAATGAAAGTGAAACTAACAATAGTAAAAAGTTAAAGAGTCAGCTTATTCTTAATAATTCTTTTTAACTTATTTAAGAGTAATTAAAACTGCTATCAAATGCTTTTTTAAGACCAAATTCTTCAAAATTTTGTCAAATATTAAAGAAGTCTTTTTTGGTCCGATAGTTCGTTACTATTTATAACACAGACTCAACTGTAAACTGTGTAACAAAAGTTCTAAACAGAGAAATAAAAGTAAATTATTTTTAAGCAATAACTTAAATATTAATAGATTTGTTGATTTAAAGGCATTTCATTCTACGCGTTGCCTAAAAATAATTAAGTCATATATTGATATAAATGAACAATATTTGAGTCGATTATTGAAACCAATTTAAGCAAAAATATGGTTAAAGGCCAGAGAACTAAAGGAAATACTAAAGTATTTATATTAATATTTATTTTATTAATAAAAATATAGTACTTTTAATTAAATGTAAATAATATTTAATTAATTTGAAAGCCGTCGAGCAGTGGCCGAAGCGCTCAACTGTTAGCCACTTCTGGTATCGATGGCGTCAACGCTTTCATCGGATTTTCTTCTCTCTCATCAAATAGTGATAACATTGAAGACGAAGAGTCATCAATAGAGCCCGACTTTAGGGTAGTTCTTAAGAAAATGGCAAAAAAGGATTGCGTCACAAAAGTTAAAGTATTTATACATTTGTTTTATTAATAATTATTTAATTATTAAATATTAATAAAATTGAATGCAATACATGTCATGTAATGTCAGGCACTCCAAGAATTCGCGCAATTAATTGAAGACAAACCAGAAGTAAGCGTAAAGTCAGTGCTGAGTCAATGGCAAAGAATTTACAACAAACTGGCGATCGTATGAACTCTTCTTATATACTATTAGATAAATATTAATTATTTCGTATTTGATCTCTAATTTAAGTCACTTTCAGGACTACGACTGGAGAGTAAGAGAAGCGACGCATAAATGTCATCAACAATTAGTAACAAAAGTTGGCAGAAATATAGCGCCGTTTTTGAAGCAATTGATGCCGATTTGGTTGACCTCTCAATTCGATTGTTACTCTCCTGTGGCCACCGCTGCGACCAATTCGTTCAACAGTGCGTTTCCGGCTTATAAGAAAAGCAATGCTTTGACATTTTGTATGGACTCTATCATTGATGTCAGTCTTTAATCACTATTACACACGATTTACAGTCAAATTTATATAAAAGTTTTTATTTTATTTAACAGTATATTAAGGATATGCTATTGAATCAAACCATTCAAACCGTTGGAGAAGTTTCGTAAGAATCAGTATTTTATTTTATTTTTATTATAATTATAATAACATTTGTTTAATATAACCATTATTAGTGCCACTCCTGAAGAAAACCAATCGAAATACAATCGTCTCGTATCAAACTGTTTGCAAGGCTTGACTTCACTTATTGTTTCCCTTCCCAGCGCTTCTTTGATTGATTGCGAACAATCACTTCAGCAATTGGTTGATAGCAATAAATTTTGGAAATTCGCCAAAATTAAAGATCCTTTGGTTTGTTTTCATAAAATAAATTTAATAATCGACTCATTAGTCTTACATGTCTTCAGATCAAGTCTTCTTCTTATAAGTTGATGTCATGTTTTGCGCAATATATGCCCAACATATTTGCCTCAAATGCGAGTAAAGTTTGTTCCCTAAGCCTCGGATGTCTCGATGAAAGTGATCCCTTAGTGGCCTCATCTGTCTGGGAATGCGCTTTATATGCATTAATCAAAATCGATGTAAACATTAATTGAAAATTATAATGTTTAGAATGTTTAATGTGTTTAATAAGACTTATTTGTATTGAGAACAGGACAGTTGGAAACACGTCAACTTTAAAAAGGCATTTTTGCCTCAATTTAGAAATATTTTAAGAGAAGGCGGCCGAGGAAACGCTTGTGCACTCTTTCCTAATCTTTTACCATTAATCAGTCGAATACCTTACGAAACTACAGAGGAATCGATTAAATTTCACAAAGAATTTTTCGTCTTTCTTAGAGAAGGGTCAGTAATAATACTTAAATTTAATTCAATTTTGATTAAATTTAATTTTCATTTTCTAACGATAGCATTCAAAAGAAAATTTCAATGCAAAGTGAGTGCAATGCTATCATCAAAGCTTATATGGAATGTTTGCGTTATTCCATATCATCGATAGATATTAAAGATGAGCAGCAAAAAAGAGAATTTCAGAGTTATCTCGTGGACAATGAGGTATTTGTTTAGAGACTTAATCATTGTTTTTCTTTAGTTAGAGTTTTATGTGATACAAATATATTAATATACAGTATATTATATTTTGATCAGTTATTATTACTTGTGAACGATTCGATATCAGGAACTGATTTACTTTCAAAGTCTTCGCTATACTATGATATCGGCTTACTTTGGCTATATTTGAGAAAAGAACAAAATTCAACGAATAGTTATCAGAATTTAATCGTTAAGATAAGCAGTGCCTTAAGTCAATTGTGTTTATCAAAACTTAAAGATTCAGATTATAGTGTTTTTCCCCGAATTTCTCGTTTATTCTTGAATTTATTCAGTGACTCAAATATTAATAAAAAGGATAAAAAAATCAGATTTTGCAGAGAAAGTGATGAAGAGTTGACAGAAAGTGTGCAAAATTTAAAATTGAATGACTTGAGAAGCGATGAGAGGGCAACTGCTCTTCTCAATGAAATCACTAAAACAGTTATTGATTACTATCATTCAGATACCTATAAATACAATTATTTAGAGATATTGCTTGACTTAATGAAATTACACAGTTTGACAACTTTTTCTTTACTATTAAATTATACAAATAATGATTGTATTGAAAAATTTTGGACCATTTATGTTAAAGTTTGGTTCGAAACTCAGAGACTGTCTCTTCCAACAAATGACAAATCTAAACAGATTAAAACACTTATTGATATAATTTTTATATTAAATTCATTAACTGATGAAAAACAAAGAAAATTGAGTCTGTTAGATGAGGTATCCCTCATGTCTGACCCTTATATACTCGACTCATTATTCTCTAAAATATCTCATACTAATGACAAATGTTATAAAGAATGGCTTAACTCTGAAAATGCTGGCAAAGCAATAGTGAAGGAAACCTCAAACCTTATACACCATAGCATTGAAATAAGTGCCTCTTCTGACAGAGATTTAGATATTCTTTGGAAACTAATCAGTCATTGTTTTTCTTCCAACTGTATTAACAAACAATATATCGAAGAGATTATTGATAAATTTCGACTTACGCTTCAAAATAGTCGTTCTGTCTCTAAAATAGAATATTTAGTTGACTTCACGTGTAGACTCGCTTCACAACTATTTTCGAGTTACGAGTTCTGCACTTCTTCGGTGTCCGCAAGAAATTTGGTGTTAACTATATTTTCACTAAATTGTCGTTTTCCTGATGAGAACAAGCAGTTACTCAACGCATGGAAAAGTGGAATCAGAGTTATTATAAAATCAAACGGAGGGTATATGAGTGAGGACGGGATTATCACTAAAATGGCGCTTCAGATCAGGTCTCGATTACAGGCAAATGTCATCACTTTAGAAAAGTATTTCAAAATTATTCTAAATTTTGTTACCATTTTATTATCGATTTCTTTGTAAATTACTTTTTAGCGCTAAATTGGTCTCAAATTGTGCTTTTGAACTGATTCACACCACTTACGAAACTATTAATTCATTGAATATCGAAGAAGACGAAGACTGCACACTCAGATCTATTTTATCAGATCCTAATATAGCGTCACTTTTAGATCTAATGCTTTTATCCAATACTGAATGGCAAGAGTTAGAAACAAAGTGTGATTCATCTGTTATGCAATTTGATTGGTTGAATAGCAATGCACTTTTCAATGACCAAAATTGTAATCTCATCGAAAACCAATTGATTGCTCAAAGCAATTGCATTCCATTTGTTTATTCTGCTGTTTCGACCTGTTATTTACTGGAAAGGCTTATAAAAGAAAATCCTTGTAATGAACCAACTAATGAATTGGTGGAAGTGATTGCCTCACAATTTAAACATTTATTTATGGCGAGCGCTTATGTCTCGTCCAAATCAAAGCTTTTAAAATATAAAGATATTGAAACTGTTTTTTCGATTTTAAAAAAGCTTTTGTTGAATATTATGCTATTAACTAAAGACCAAAATTTAAACATTAGAATCAGAGAGTCGTTGCTCGAAAAGTTAGTTTAATTACTTTAAATGATTTGAAATTTGAGTTCATTTCTATTCGCTTTATTCAAACCATAGCTCTCTAAAAGATGGAAACCTTTATACTCAGGCTTTGGGTCATTTTATCGAATATTTCTTGGATAATAAAGATCTTAAATTGAAGCCAACTTTAGAAAAGTCAGTTTTATTTTAATTAACTTTAAAGAATTCAGAAAAATTGATTTTTATACCTTATTATCGAATATTATTATTTTATAGAATTAATTACAACCAAATAATATCATTTCAAAAATACGTGTCACATATCGATGAAACCATTTTGAATGATATTCTCATTCAATCATTAAATAATTTTGTTTGTTGTGAACATTTGGAAGCATTAGAGGATGGGATCGCAAATCTAGCAATTCTCCAGTCGTGCCTCAAGTATTCCAATTCTCTGTCACAAACATCGACCGAAATAATAACTCCAATAATGGAAACATTTTGTGGACTCAAATCTTCTAATATTGAGCTTTTTTACTATCAAAAGTGAGTTTAACTTATTATTATTTCAATGCATTTCTTGTAACCAATAATTTGGTAATTATTTCAGAGATCTTGAAGCAGACAATAGTTTGCAATTGTGTTGTTTAATCATTGATACATTTGCTATAATAGTTAGCAAATGGACAGATGTATTAACTCAATCGCATTGGGATTTAATCCTATGTTCGACTACTTCTTGGATTATTGTAAGAATTAATTGAATAATTTTCTATAAAGTTAATTAAATTTAATTATCTTAAGAATTTTGTGAGACAACGAGAAAAACTGACCAAAAAATTTGGAGCAATTATTTTTGCAGCAAAAGTATTGAATTTGGTTGAAGTGATCACCAAAACATTTGATGAAATAGCTCAAAGCTTAACTTTTGATAAATATCCACAAAATCTTTTGGAAGAATGGAATGAATTTCACACTAAAAATATATTTGGAATTTTAATTCCATTTTTTATTGAAATTTGCGGTAAGAATTAATTACCTGTAAAACAATTTGATCTCAATTATAATCAAAGTTTTCTTAAAGCAGCAGAAAATCACTTAACATTCTATGACGAGATATTCATGAATTATTTTGCGAATTCTCTTACTTTAATACCAAACTCTGTAATACCAGAATTATTAGCGAATCTGCCGAACAAAGAATCGCTTTCAGTGCAAAATATTTCAGATAAAAAGGCTTTTGAAATCTTATATTTACCCTCAGAAAAAGAAAGATGTTTGAATAATTTTTGTCCGCTTTTAGTTAACAAATACCAACCGATTGCTATAACAGCACATTCATTGACATTAAAGTGAGTCAAAGATGACTTATTTAAAAATCTAAACTATTGAATACAATAATTTATATCCATTTATTAGATTAATACCATTCCTTATGACTGATGTGATACAGCCGGAGCTCAATAGAGAGGAAGAGGAGACTCTTTTGTGAGTTCATAAGTCTATTAATTACTGTATCTTATATTCGATTTTATGATGAATTGTTTCTATAAACAGATCTCCACCAAAAAGCTTATTATCACTTCTTCAACAAACAGATCTTATCGTCGATTCGATGCTTTCAGAGTTTTTAATCGGCGACTGTTGTTGTGTTGTTGAGCCACAAACCGATTCGTTTACGTACACATTCGCTTATTTATTAATATGGATCGAAATATTGGAAGTTTTCTCAAATCTTTGCGACGAAACGCGATCACAATTCGCCGCTTTCTTAAGACAATCGAGTTATTTGTCCCGTTTATTAGAAAACTTATTCCGTTTGATGCCATTGTATTCAACTGATTCGCATTCTTCAAATATTATGTTCTTGTACTCGGACTTTCCTAAAGTACCTGTGCTTTCAATGACTAATGATTTGGGTTCGGCTGACATTCAAAAGGTTTCGTGTTATCTCTACTTTTTGATATTGAGACGATTGCCGGCGTCTGTGAGGCAGTGGTGGAACAATCTCGACAGGAAAGCGTCTGATGTCGTCAATAAGTAATTGTTACAGAATATCAAAACATAAATTATTCGACTCTATCCTTATTTAGATATACGTCGAGTTATTTTAGTGGTGTTTTATGTTCTCAAGAATTAGATGCCGTTCAAAAAGCAGACATTTCTAAGTTTAAGAACATGTTAGTGAAAGCCCGTCCGTCGGCGCGAGAAGTTTTAGCCACTTATACAATAGAGGAAATCACAATTGAACTCTTGATTCAATTGCCACAAAATCATCCGTTAGGACCAGTCAGTGTCGACAGTGGCAAAAGGGTTGGTGTCAGTGGTTCGCAGTGGAGGACATGGCTCTTACAGTTGACTACTTTCCTAACACATCAGGTAATAAAACTGCTAAACATTGGACATAATGAAAGACTCAATAATTGATAATTCTGTGAATGCATAGAACGGTTCAATTCTTGATGGCTTAATATTATGGAAAAGAAATATTGACAAACGTTTTGAAGGCATTGACGAGTGTATGATTTGCTTTTATGTACTTCACGGCGCTACCTATCAATTGCCAAGACTTCAGTGCAAATATTGCAAAAAGAGATACCACTCGGCATGTCTGGTAAGCAATTGTTAAGTTTAATGCATTTGATGTTTTATCTAAAATGCAATTTAATTACTTTTAGTACAAGTGGTTCAGTACGAGCAACAACAGCACGTGTCCGCTCTGCAGAAATCTATTTTAATATAAGTTCACATTTTATTAACTGTTTTATTTCATTTCTAAGTTTATTTATTAAATAATTTAGATTTTTGTACTTAAATCATAAAAGAGACAAAAGAAATGATACAGTGATTGACTTTAACTGTAAAACTATTGCAGAATTGAAATAATTTGATTTTTATTGCAAAAATTGAAATAATAAATGGAATGTTTAAATATTTAGTGCTATAGTTATAGATATCAAGTCTGTGTCACACCTTTCCTAGCGATCAACATATTGAGTATGGGGTGCTTTTTGATGTATTCGACAGCTTTCTTGTGCGTAACCATTGTGAAGTCATATCCATTGCACTGAAGGATTTTATCACCCATTCGAAGCCCACACCTCCAGGCGGGCCCTTCTTGCGTCACATCTGTCACATATATGCCCTGTTTTGGGCACAATTTTTAGTAAATTTATAAAATGAATGTTATTTTAGTTAAAAAGTAATGAGAAATGGTTTACATTATCAGTAAAAGCTTGTGGTGATTGACGAAAGTCTTGATCGATACCACCGCCTATTTTGAAGCCACACTTCAACAGTTCGCGACCCGACTCGTCATAACTGATCTCTTTCGTCAACTTTATTGGGATCTGTCGTTAAAAATAGCATAAAATAACTCATTTATTGACACATAAGCTTAATATCTGTCAAAAGAACGAATTTAATAAAACAATTATTCTGAGCCCAAATA
>JAUJYT010000070.1:0-34761 GCA_033996565.1 Nanhermannia nana
TATTTGTTAACGAATATCTAGTCGAGTCTTGTTTTGATGTTACTCCTCCTCCTAGACCTCCAACTTTTTAGCCGTTGTATAACAAGTTAGAAGTGAGCCATAATTTTCAATAGCAAATTGCTATCTAAACCATACAAACTTAATATATACAATAGAGTAATGAGTTAGAGCTCACATTCACTATAGTTTGGTTCATTCATGAAAGAGGCTCATCATTTCACTTAACATAGTTTACTATTGGCTTCAATGGTTCACTTCCTCGCATCACTTCTGCATTTAGTTCCGTGTTGTTGTTGTTTTTGTTATTGTAAAGTAACGCCTATATCAAGAACTATACTATCCTTCAAGAACTTAAGCAGTTTTTCCTCAAAGTTTATTATAACTTAAGTTATATACTCTTGTTTGTGGTCGCGGTTGGAGTTTACTTTTAGTTAACCACAAAGCTATTGCTGTGTTTATCAGTTTTATAAACTATCGAATTGTTTTTCTGACCTTCGTGTAAATTATTTAAGGCAATCATGACTTTACTGTTAGGACGAGTAACAGTAGACGTTCCTATTGTTTATCCTTATTATAGTCGTAATGATAATGAAGGAAATAAAGTTAAAACAAGAACAACATTAGAGGTAAGATTTGGTACTTATCGCAGTCTTTTCATTAGTGCTATCTTCGGTTACCAGACGTTAAGGTCTGGCCCGGAGTGTCCAGGTTTCAAGTCCATGGCAGAGGCTTATGTATTCCTGGTTTCAGATTTTATACTAATTTTTGATGTTAGATAACTATTAGCAATACATTCTTTAAAAGGATTGTCATTAATTTTTTATTAGAAAAACTCTGAATCATAGAAAAGAATGGAATTCATGTCGTATTAGTCATGTTAAAAGCTTGCTATAAAATAAATTATAAGTCGTGCAGAATTTGTTTTTAAAAAATGCTTAATTGTTAACTGGCTCGTGAGTGAAAATAAATCATAAAACATAAAAATTTCTTTTGATTTATTCATAATCTTGTTTTTAAAATATAAATTTATAACTTTTATTCATAATTTTGATTATAATTTTATTTATTATACTGTATTTATAATAATAAGCTGAGCAAAGGCGTACTCAGGCCTTACATAAGATCTGGTAACCCAAGTGTCTTATCTATAATGTGACTGCTATTAATTCAAGTTATTTATTCAGTTGAGTTCAGAGGAAACCTAAATATAAATCAATTCTAACCCTGAAAAAATTCTTCAGAAAACTTTTTCCATTTAAAAAATTACGTAACATTTCAATTATTTTTGTCACTTTGCATGCGTTCACATCATTAAACAGTTTATATTAGTCTAAAGTACGTTTATATCATTTTGTTTGGGGTCTAAACCATAAAAGCAGTACTCAATATCACTGCCAACTATTGGGCTGCAAATGCCAAACACTCAATCCAGAAACTGATGCTTTGTTTACTTCATTCCGATTTGTTTCTCATTTTTCTCTTTTGCACTGTCTGTCGTCTTAAGCTTTGATTTCCACATTCATGGTCTCCTCTGATCCCATCTCATCCCATAGTGTTCCTACACGTGCAACACTTAAGTTTAACTGCACACGAATATCAAAATTTTGCTGCATCTCTACCACACATGTCCCGATTCAGACAAATATAGCATCACTGGTAAGGAGAGAGAGTCCAAAATGAGACGAAATCTTAAGAGCAGTCAATCCTCCTTTGCCTCAGTTCGCCGTCTTTTTAACTTTATTTAGTTTTTATAATTAAAAACTAAAGTTAAAGTCAAAATGCGCTCAAAGTGTTCAAAAATTTAAAGTTTTTAATTGGATTTAATTTTTGTTCTTTGCTTAAGTTGTTTTGATTGAGTTTTATTTATGGAGAAATAAAATTTTTGCAAATTAAGTAAATTTTAAGCCATAGTTTGTTTGTTGCAATTTTACGCTTTGCTCAACGAAATTACAGCGAAGAAAACTATGGATTATAAATCACTTCAGTGTTCACTTGATATTTTGAAACAGAAACAGTCAATAATAAAGGTTTACTTAAGTTTTTTTGTTTCCTGAATAATTCATTGCTTTTCTGGAGGAATTAAGGAAATAATTTAGAGAACTATTAACTTTTCCCTTTATAGTAACTAATATTAGGTTTTATTTTAAGCTCATCTCTAATGCTGTAAAAGTTGGCTCTATTTCTATAAATTTAAATTTAAATATTCAGTTGAATTGGTGCTTATTTTAGCATAAATGATACCTTTGTTTCTTTAAAAATAACTGCATTAAGAGATAAGTCAACTCATATTTTAACTTAATTTTATTGAAATAGATTTATACGGATTGGGCGAATCACTATCTGGAGAGGAGAGGAAACAATGGAATAAACGGTACAATAACTAAATCGATATCGATAGCGAATTCAAAGCAAAATTCGAGTCCTCATCGCTGTATTGTTGACCTAACGACTGACTTACAAGACGGGGTATTACTAATTGAAATTGTCGAGTCTGTCAGTAAGTGCCAAATGTATTAAATGTGTATTTTTGTGATTGTTTTCGTTGAAAATTTACGCCCAAAATCCGAAATTTTAAAGATAAAATCTAAAGCCCTTTGATTTAAATTCATCTATTACCATATTTTACGCCTTCTTAAGGTTAGGGTTTAACTAGTAATTCAATTTACAAATTTATTATCTTTTTAACTATTTCAACAAGATTTCTAAAAAATACAGAATATTTAATTGAATTAAACTTATTTAAACATTTATCAAAGTTAATTATGTCAAAAGTGAATTTGGATTTAATTAAAATATCTTAAATTGAGTGCCATATTGAGAAATATTTTCTGTTCATCTGTTTTATTAAATTATGTAAATAGATATTTGGAACGGATGTAAAATTCTCTAATCTTTTCTATTTCTTTCTCTGCACAAAAGCTGGTTCGAAGATAACTTCAGCCAAGATTTGCAAGAAGCCCAAGACATCATCTCAAATGGTAATATTTGCGCAAATCATTGCTTTTAAAGCATTTTTATTAAAACAAAAACCTTTTCCACTTTGCTGTCAAACTCTTTGCCCACATTTTCCATATCTGCTATTTTACTAAAACCAATGCTATAGTAAAATCTCTTACGCTCTTTCACATCAATGACTCTAAAGGTTTGGATTATGTATGAGAATGTTTCTGATGGAGAGGTGAATGGTTGGCAATAATGGTAATGCTTGTATGAGTAATATATTGATATTCGTAGTATAAAACAGGGACCACCATAGGAGAGGAGCTTAAATCGAAGGCACAAAATAGTAGATTTCGAGCCATGCCTTCAGATAGGGAACCCATAGAAACATTTGCTGATTCATTGAATACCGTCACTCTTTGGTCCGTAAAACTCACGAATGGATGTGATATGTGATGGAATATAAAGTGGAGTATGAGTAACAAGTGGAGAGTGAGTGCGCGCTTGAGCTAGTCTTATACTAACTTATTATAAGTTAGTTTAATCGTGTGATAAAATCCATATTGCTTTCTGTGTTAGTGACCAGCTTTGGATAAATATTATTTGAAATACTTCAGTCTCTGATTCGAATCCTTATGTTTCTTATGTTTGTTTGACTTATCAGGAAATTTGATACCGAAATGTTTTTTTACTTTCTGTGTTACAATCAAGTGCCCGCCTCGTAATTAACATGAATATTGAATTTCCGAGAAAAGTTTTGCTCACTTTCCTGTTATGCAACTTTATATGTGTATATATGAGTTTGACATTGAGCTTACTTTTCATATTGAAGATGTTTGAAGCGATTTGAAGGAGAAATACACTCATATTATGATGTGATAGTGTTGTAGATATTTTCAATTCTGAGCACGAGTTTTATTGTCTCTGAGAATTGTAATCTTATAGAAAATCAATCCCAAAATTTGATATTTTCCTAAATTGATATATTTTATATGTTAAACAAAAACAAATTCATATTTTAGACTTCATTTTATATGAAAAATACAAATTTTTCTATAGGAAGTCATAAACCGAAACTAAAATATGAGAAGAATGTATTATAAGAATGTATTATAAAATGTTATGAAAAATTCTGATCTGTTTGAAGTTAATCTAAAATATGCAATAACTCATAAAATAAGCACATTATTGCCCATTAATTATCAATATTATTAAATTTTAAAATTATATGTTAAATATTCGATTAAATTAAGTGTTTTTCAGATAATTTGGGATCGATTTCATATAAAATATGATTCTTGAGTAATAGCCATAAAACTAGTTCTCAAAGTCAGAAATATCAAACTTGTGTGTCTATCAATGTCTACAGCATGATGTCATGCATGCTTGAGTCACCTTTTAGGAGCGGATGTTGCTCTTTAGGTTTTGCTCAAACTAAGAGTGCCAATGAATGCATCTCATGCTTAGGGTTGAGCAAAAAATTTCATCGATTCTAAAATAACCAAACATTAAACAATAAAAGAGGGGTCACCTAAAGTATGTTTGCGAAACGTGAGCGCGAATACATTTAAGAAGAAAATACCATTTTTACAAGTCGTCAACAAATAAGAAAGTTTAAAATCAACTTTTTTCACCATATATTGTGCTTAAACCTTGAAATATATCTGCAGTTATACCACACTATGTTATAATATTAAGATAGTCTACATTTTTCTTGTGGTATACAATGAAATAACAGTAACTTAATATGCCTTACGTTCAGACAGTAGTAATCTTGAATCTCATATCTCATCCAATCTTTCATTCACATATTGTGCAGAATAGGACTGTATAGCACAGTATAGTACAGTATTCAACATTTGGCATTTCCTTTCGATGACCATTCCCTCAGTGATCTGTCATGACGTTTAACTCTCCGTTCGTTCTTATCTTTTCTTTCCATTCACTTTCTTATTCTTGTTTAACGTCTTCAAATATTCTCATCTATTCACTATTGTTTATATCTATCCCATTGTTCTTAAGTTTTGTCACTTTTTATATTCATTCTGCTTTCATTTTATCTTTATTTATAACTTTGTATGACTTTCAATATATTCTATTCATTTGCACTCTCAATAACTTCTGAGAAATTTGTTTTTCATTTTTTGTAGTTATAATTTATTCTGTCTGTGAAAATATCAATTTTAATTATCATAAATCATTGTTTTATTTTCTATTCATTGCACTCCCATTTTCTCAAATTTATAACTCTGTATAATAATTATTTCCAATATTCTCTTATTTCGTAAGAAACCTCAAACATTTAATTAACATTTTTTATATTAATTTTAATTAATTGAACAAATTTTTAAGCAAAGTGTTATATTTTTTAGATCGATAACATTGACGCTTGTCTTCAATTCTTAGCACAATTGGGTGTTAATATCGATGGTATCAATGCTAACGGTAAATAATAATTATAATTGAATTAACTTTCATTTAATATATAATTATTTTGATATGAAGTAAGATAAAAAATTAAATATATAAGCATTTACTCAATGAAAACCTGAGCAAAATTTTTACATTCATTTGAGTAATTTTGAGTGACTTTGGAATCAGAATAAAGGTTTTTCTTATTCATTAAAAAGTACTTTTCGCACAAATTTAATGCTTCGGAACTACAGAAAAAACTAAATCTGTGAATATTTAATGTTTACATAAGGTTTCCTTTCCTTGAAAAGTATTACTCATCTTTCTATTCTTCAAACATATTCAGTGCCAACTTTTCCGATGCTTTAGTAAATGTTTAGCTGCCATTGACATTAAAGCTCTCATTTTCTATTAATATCTAATGCAAAACCCAATACTAACACAACAAACTATTTGACTGTTAACCCAATACTGTTGTGTACAGTTTAGACACAATCGCGTCATATATTTAATATTAACCGAGTTTAATAGGAAAGAGCATTTGACACCATTATGAAATGGTAACGTTTAGAAAGTACTGTTTAATTCGTGAACACACCTGCATTTGAATGTCAATTAAGTCAAAATACAATAGCAATAGTTATGTTGTAAACATTAAACAGTGTTGTCATTGGCTGACAGTTGAAGGATTTGCATAAGCCTTTGAGTTAACTCAACATTAATAATAGAAATACTGAGAGTAAAAAAGTTTTCCATTTTATAATTAGTGTTTTACATTTCATTTGTGCCGATGGCAATAGTTTTGCATTTTCTGATTAAATAAAGCGTTGCTATGGTTTGAATAAAAACTTATAATCATTATCAACTGCAGGCAATATTGGTCTCACTCTAAGTTCCATAACTAGAAAGTTATTTGTTTTAATGTTAAGAATATTCTCAATTTTCTTCTCTTAATATTCAGATGTTTTTGATGGGAATCTCAAGTCTATACTGAGTCTGTTCTTCAATCTCTCCCGTTATAAGCAGGCGATTAAAGCTCAACAACAGCAACAGTTACCCAACAATTCCTATCAACAACAGGCACAAAATCGAAGCCCTTCAGCCTCAACAACGTCTGCATTAACTCCATCTACAGCTATGCTATCGAAGTAAGTCTACTCGAATCGATCTAAAGAATACCGAAACTATAGATGAAAGCCCTGAACAATCTGAACCTTTGCCACTATGAGTCGCGATACTCACCATAACTTCATATGTTTATATTTATCTTTGAATTTAGGCTTCCGTTTGGTAATAAAGCGAATTCTAAGAATTCCTTGTCTAGTATTCCGGTCGGACCTAAGAAGGGTTGTGTCAATGGAGGAAGTCTTACCACCTCTTTAAGCTCTTCTATAGGAAAAGCTGCCTCTTCTCAGGGTAAGAGACTTTTGGTGACACAATCATTATTTATTTGAAATGAAAGCACGAATGCTTTCCTAATCTTGTTAATGGATTAACGCGAAGCATGTCTAATATCAAAGTAAAGCTTAACTTCTAATATATTTGATTCTAGTATTAGTTATTGAGATCTTTATTAATATTTTTCTCATTTATTACATAGAATGCATTCGATATTCTTATTATCCATATTATTGCTAATTCTTTGATGAATAGCATCCTAACTACAGAATGATTTTCGTATTAAAGAAATAGTTATTTTTTTACAGTCAAATAGATTGCTATGATTTTAATTGCAGTCAGTTTTTTCAGTGACCAAAAGTAATAAATCTTCATGTTTTATAACATAATGAGATTTTGGGGATAATAGAGAATTAAGAACATTATTCTTAAACTTATTTTTATGTACATATTATTCTATAAAAGTATGAATAAAACCAGATTTAAATGTTCTTCGCTTTTGTGATTCAGAACAATCAAATGCTTTGTAATCAAAAGCGCTGAAGATTTTTAAAAAAAAGTTAACTAAAGTATTCGCACCATTAATAACTTGAGATAAATAGGCTCTTATGGAAGGCTTAATGTTCGCCCAATTAAGCAATGATTTATTGGAGATTAAATTCAAATTTTTAAAATTAATGTCAAGATTAGGCTTAAGTTTCAAAAATATTAATTGTAGTCTTTGTGAAGGGTTTGTCACTAACATTGAGTTCTGATATTATTTTGAAGTCATATACCGGTTAACACAAAAAATCACAACTCATAATAACACTGCGCCCATCAGTGCATTGAACTATTCCTAAAGCAAAACATTCTCATCGATCGATAGTCAGAGCATTGATAATGTTATTATACTTCTGCTGTATAGCACTAACGGATATATATATCATATATATTATACAGTATTCTCTAATATAATGGTTCTCAACCTTTTCGAATGCGTGGACTTTGAAAACTCGCTTGAATTTTAAAATTTTTGCAAAACCTAAATATTAGTTATTCAGAGAATGAACTCTTTTATACTTTAATTTGAAAATCGCGTTTATTTTGAATAAATTTGAAAAACTTGATAATTGGTTTTTCTTCTTTCTAAACTTTATTCGTGATCATCATTAATATTATTTTTAAGTAATTAAATCAATTTTTCTCGTGAATTCTTAATAATTATAAGAACCATAATTGAGTTCAATCAAAGAATTTTTCGATTTTTCCAAATAAAATATCATTTAAAAATTTTGGGTTTAAAAATCTTATTTTAATTAATAGGTTATATATATAATAAATTATTAATAATTATTAATACACTTAAATAAAAGCCTTTTGTTCGGAATGAAATTCTTTCTGATAAAAATAATAATGTTAAAGGTTTTATATCGTGAGCATTGTTGAGTAATTCATTATTTGCCTACAGTATAATTCTCATCAAATAATCTTAAGATAAGATAGAATTCAATTACTAGATTACAAGATCTGATGATATGTTTGCACAATGTATCGCATGAAATGGGATCACTTCGATTCACATCAATTCATTTGCCATAAACAATCATAACCTGCCCTAAAACTAATTGTCAAATTAAATTGACACATATATCGCTAATTAATTTTAAAGAATTCTTTTTAATTACTTAGATAAATAAATTATTTTTATATTTGTATTTTATAATTAAACTGATTCTTTTGTTTTTCTTCATTTTGAAAAATTTCAAAATTTTCATTTTTTTCAAAACAAAAGTTAATATTTAAATACTAAACATGACTATAAAATATTTTGAAATATGAGAGTCTATGGCAAATGAGTTTAAGTAAAATAAGGTATATCTCATATCCCAAATGGTCCGACGGACTGCAAGTTGAGAACCGTTACCCTAATTCACAGTGTGAGAGAAAAAATCTTTTTGTGCTATAATAACGGTAAAAGCATACGAATACAGGTCTAATCTTGATGTTATTGATTTTAAATATGCTATGATTTTGAGCTTGAATATAAAGTTAGACAAATAGCTAAACAATAAAAGTAACTTTTGATAAAACAAAAAGAAAATATTCAAAATTTAGCAAATTATCATATTGTCTGCATAGAATTTTTCAGTTGAATGCTAACCGTATTCCGCTTTCAAGTATTGTTTGTGTGTGTTATGCGAAACGAACTCAATGATAGTTTGTTCCCAAAGAGAGTGCCCTTTAAATGATTCACAAAAACGGGGGTTTTGGCGATGCGCTGAATAGGAGCCAAGCAGACTGACTCAATTCACAAGTATGTTGTTATGCGTTCACACATTGGATAACTTCTGTCCAAACTAACAGCTACTGTGAGTTTGTTTTTGCATTGTGTTCCTAGTTTTGCAATATTTTCATAACAATCACAGAAAAAAATAAGTCTCTTTTTTGTTATCTATTGCTTCACTTAGTGAGGAATCTCTTGGATTTTTGGCGTAAGTAAGAAATGCAATCAATTAAGCATTAATAGGATAAAAACGCGAAATTGCGTGCATTATTAGCAGAAGTGCTTTTTGTGTATTTATTTTAAATAATGTATTTTTGTATGCGATATCTTTCTATAGTTAGCTATACATCATTGTGAGGTCAAATCAAAAGTTGACTAAACTTATATTTTCTATTCATTATTATACCCTATTATTGAAGCAAAAGCCCATTTAAAATCATTAATAGTAGTTTCAGAACATTTGTATTTAATGGTATTGAAGTTGGTTTTTGTAATTTTTAAAAGGATAATTATTTTTTGACATTACCAGCAAAATAATGTAACATTACTTATATGATAATAGCATTATTTGTTTTGAAATAACATTTAACTTATTCTCACGGCAGTAAATCTGTCCATTTATGTTATTAATAAATGACTCTATTATTGGTTGTACTGCATCCGTATATTCATTATCTAAATCTTTCTGTCGTTGTTTATATTTGTTAAAGTAAACATATCGTCTAATTATCCGTCCATTAAGTTTAAAATAAATTGAAAGATTCCATGCATTCATAATGACTCAATTGATTATACTGTGATCGTATACAGAGCTGCCTAAAAGTTTTATTTAACGAATAATTCAATATTAAATTATTCACGAATTAAAAGCGAATCTTAAATAAATACAATCAAAGTTTTGTAGAATATTTTATTCTTATCTAAATTGTATCATAAGTGCTATTAATGTAGAGATAATTTAATTTAATAATACAGTAAAAGTAGAAAATATGTATTTTTTATCCTTTAAAAATTCAGTCTTTTTGGTAACATTTTGCTGTCAATTATCCTTTAGAAAGAAAGAAACATTTAGTCTACTCATTGCCAGTTTTCAAGTAGTCTTCACACGAGTATTATCCTTGAAATTAGTATCCCTTTAAGTCTTAAGCATTTGTATCATTGGATGTGAACTTTCTTCCCAGTTTATGCTTTAATTTTTATTTATAACTTATTCTTTACATCTGTTCTGTTAACTTACTGTTCATCTGCTTTTGGGTATAGAAATCATTCTTTTGTAAAACACATATGGCTTTCATTTGCTTACTTTTCAAATTTTTTTGTGTCTAGAATTTCAAACTTCAACTAAATATTTAGTCTTTGGAAAAAGAGAGAGCAGAGGGAGTGTGAGTGAGACAGGCAGACAGATAAAGTATTTTTTATTTGAATTGTTATTAATGATGCATTTAATTAGAAGTTTATGCTAAAAAACTAATGCCTCTTAATAGAGACAAAATTAGTTTAATTTTTCTCTTTACTAAAAAAAGATTAGTTTGTTTAAAAAAATTCAACTAATTTTGTTTTTAATAAAAGGCAATTGTTTTTAACATAAACTTAATTAAATGCATCATTAATGACAATTGAAATAAAAAATTATCTTTCTGTAAGTCTGTTTATCTCACTTGTTATACAAACTCAACCTTATTTTGTAATTAAAATAGTGTAGAAAACATTTATTTAATTAATGCGTTTCTAATACATAAAGTTTGTAAACCACTCTTCACTTTGAGATCCATTTACGCATTTAATGAAATTTTTCTAATAGGATTCCAAGCGTAGGCGGACTTTAATAAAACTCGATTTTCATTAAGTCATTAGATTTCACTCAACTTTTGTTTAAAAAGTCTGATAATCGGCAAAAATTTATTAGAGTTTCATAACCTATAAACTTATACTCAGAACTTATAATCTAAAAGACAGAAATAGCATAATTAAAGTATTTTTAAACTATGATTTGATTACAGGACAAATACATAATAATTTAATTACGAAAAGTGATTTGAATATAAATCCAGATCAGACTCAGCTTGGAATCTCTCACTTAAGTGAGTAATTTAATTGACTTATTTGTCTCATTGATTTTCGTGACTTTGATATGACATATGATATTAATATAAGAATTATTTTTGGCTCAGTTCTCGATATAAATTAAGAAAGCGATATAAATCAGAAAATTGATTCCATACGCTATCGTTAAATGCACACACATTAGAGATTCATGCGATATGAGGGATGGTTTTCATTAAGAGTAATATTGCAATCAATATAAAGTTTACTTTTAGTAACTGATTATCGCTTATATTAAAACCAATGCTAGAGCTTTCGGTTACACTTTATTTACTTTGAATTCAATATAAATTTTGGAAAATGTCAAAAACCAAGTATTTTTTAATGGTGTGAATACTATCTATAGTAGGACTTGTTATCCAGAGATCGATATCTTCTTAGGCCATTATTTTGAGTAATTATTTTTTCTTGCAATTAATTATAGTGAAGGTAAATGTAAGTAAAATGAATGCAAATAAGATATAACTATTTTTAATTTTCTCTTTATTTCCTTTTTTGTATTACAATTACAAAGTATTTCTGCACGTGTCAGACGCTTGAAGTTGTGTTGATTTGATTAGAGATGAGGTGCGAAGTTATTTTTGCTTGAATTTTGTTTATAGTTAACAAAAGTTCTCAATATTGTTGGTTTGTCTGACAGTACTGATCAACAAAATTTAATATAAAAAATTTACTAAAATACTACTCTTCGTACAGTACTTTTCAAAACAGTGTTCTATTTGTACGATTAGTATGCAAATAATCAAAAATGAGTACAATTTGAGCTCATTTATGTAAAATATAAAAAAATTTGCCAAAATATTTTTACTCTCCTTGGACGCGAACTTATATACTCCATGCCTTTGGTCAATCACTTTGACCACTAGCCTAAAGAGCTGTTATAAAATTACTCTTTAAAAATTGATGACTTTAATAATGACTGCATATCAGTCAATATTCAAATAACAAATGATTAGTCACTGATAATGTAAAACATTAGTTTTGATAAGAAATCATTTTAAGTGATAAGAAGGAGAAATCAAAGTATTTAAATTTTGATCTCGTTTAGTAAGAGATGAAAAGGAATACCGTTTTGAAACCTACTGTACGAAGTAGTAGTACGGAAATAGTAGAACCAATATTTTAACTAGTTTTTTAAGTTCTCTTAGTTTCACAATAATCAATCACTTAAATTGAAAGATTTTAAAATAGAAACAATATATGACTATTAGAGCTGGGGTTTAAAGTATAAATCATTGGGTAAAAAAAATAAAACCTCATACCTCTCTTATCTCATACCTCAAACATTAGAGGTTTTTATAAAGTGTAATGAAATATTGGATTTTGATAGCAATAGTGATTCTTTGAGTGGCAGATGCAAAGAATAAACTGCACGCACGAGAGGATTATTTTACATCTACTACTTATTTATTAGATGGAAACATGACGTCAGGATATAATGACAATTAATGTTCAATTGTTTAGTTCTATGTATAATAAAGTGTATTGCAATCAGTTGGTTCATGAAGCATGTCTTGTGGCATAAGGCCGGCGCCACTCACTCTTGTCAGGCGTGGTTCATATTCAATGTATTTTGTAAAGGTTTTTACTTTTATTTTATTGTCAGAAAATGTTCGGATGAACATAAAGTGTCACTGAATTAACTATCATATGCTTTTCTCAATGCATTTTCATAGTAGGGCTAACTTTAGAGAAAAGTCATGTTTTCCATAAGGCATAAATGTTTGCCTTATGTTTACCTCATATCTGTGTTTTATTTGACAAGAAGTTTGTGATGAACACATAAAATGCTTGTTCCCAACAGAATAAAAAATTCCGTCAAATATGGTATTTATTTAGTGTTCTTTTAAATATTGTTAACTGAGTTATAAAACATTACAGCATTTTATTAACAATTCAAAAATGTTTGCAAATATAAAAGTTTAATAATTGTGTTAAAGCTTTCTAATAAAAAGCTAACGTTATCTTTAATTAAATACTTCATAAAATTAATTAACTTTAAAATTAGTTTTTGGAGATTAAAAATAGCTTTTAATTAAGAAATTAAAATTTTAATTTAAAAATAACTATAAAGAGTGAATTCATTGGAACTCAAGCGAAAAATTATTTTTTAAAAATAAGGCTAAAAATTAAGATCTTTTTAAAGCTCAAAGTAAAGTAGCTTTTTCTGATTCATTACACATTAGGTTCTCCTCGTTCAGGATCACCAGCTCTTCACTCTTTTATACCACATCCACAAACATCTCAATCAACAAATCCAACAACAAGTATACCAACAAAAGGGATTCGAGCACCGCGTCCTTCATCGACTTCGTCGATACCACAGATATCAGGACCTAATGTGCCAACAAAGGCAAGTGTGATATTGAGAAACAAGAATGCAGTCTCTAATCAGCAATCAATGATCGATAAGATTAAACAATTCAAAAGTGGTCAACAAATAGGTGTAAATGAACAAAATTGTCAGCAAATAAACAACAAGTCAGAGTCAACAGTGTCTAAAAGAACGAGTAGTAGTTCGGGTTTTAGTTCAGCAAAAAGTGATTCAAGTGCCAGTCTTTGTGGTCTAGAAACCAGTGTTTCTGCAATTTCTAGTAATAAGATTAAGCCAACTGTGAATGTTTCAAAAACGCGAACTTCTAATTATAGTTTAAATAGTCTTTCATCTAATGCTAACACCAATACTAACACTAATGTTAACAATAGTAATACTAATAATTTAAACAATAATCTGTTAAAGAAAAGCGAAGAAGCACTTAATTGTGATAATAGCAAAACTAATATTCTTAATAATAATAATAAGATTTCAAATTCAAGCTCAAAGTTTGGTTCAATACCTGTGAAACGACTTCAGCCGCCGAGAAGTAGACCCACGTCTACAATAATAGAAACCTCAATCCCGACAATGGCTTCCAATTCTCAGTCGACTTCGAATACATCATTGGCCACTATTGCTAAGCCGACCGCTGCTGTTAAGGGAACCTCAAAAGTATTCGCTTCTGAAGAGACTGTCAGTAGAATACAGTCTACGAGAAAGTTTGAAAGTCTTCCGTCATCTCAGGAACAGACAAATAATAGTAATAAATTGAAAGCTAATTCTGCTCAACAACAACAACAACAACAACAACAACAACAGCAGCAGCAACAACAACAACAGCAACAACAACAGCAACAGCAACAACAACAGCAACAACAGCAACAACAACAAGCAGTAAACCCAAAGCCAGAGCCGAGTATAGCTATGGTATCGCCAATTATGGCGCGCGAACCACAGTGTAAAACAGAGCCTAAGAATGAAACTATGGATGGAGTTAAGGATTCCAAAGTGCAACAGAAACAACAAGAAAAAGAAGAACAGCCCTCGACTAGTAAGAGAAGTACTGCTAAACATAATGAGACTCATAAACAAGAATCTAATAAACAAAAGAAAACCTTAGAGCAAAATAATCAACAAACAGATTCGCAACAAGATTCAGCCAATTCTTCTCACGGAGAAGAATCTGCCAGTAATAGTGATGTGGATTCAGCTCTCGTTAATATTAAACCGATGGCACCACTTGTAAGGACTTCACAGTTTGCGTTCTTGAGGAGTAACGCGAACGCTTGTAATTCTAGTCAATTATGTAACACGAGTTTGTGTTCGCGATTCGCTAATAATTATTCGACTATAGAAAATGGTTATATGAGTGACTGTACTCTACTGGACAATAATTCACGTCCAAATGCTTATCGAGGAGGTGGTCCTACAGCTGGTCCTGAAGCCGGATATCTAAGTGAATCTGGTGTTTGTTCTCCTCAATTCAGGAGAAATCAAGTATTGACCCCAAAGCCAGAATATATGAGTCCAACTTATAGACACTATCACGACGATAGGTAAGCATGCCTTGTGTCTCAGTTTTGCTACTGGACAGAGCACTGCTACTCATATGACTAGTATTTTGATATAAGTTTATTTTTGAGTTAAGGCATAATCTATTGTTCGTTCCTTTTGTAGTAACTTTTATGTATCTATACTTAAACCAGAATTATCTTCTATTCTAATTCTAATATATTGTAATAAATTCTTGTCACACCACTTCCACTGCCCAACATTTAAATATCTTCTAACAAATGCATCTGATCTTTAACTCCGTTGCTAAGCATCTAAATCTATAAAAATGTTTATTATTCTTTTCAATATAGAAGAGCTATTAAATAGTCTTTCGAAGTGGTTTCCTCTCGCTTAACAACAACTTTAACACTTTTCTCTTTACTCAACTGATTCTCTATAACTTTTATGTCATTACACTTTTCTCACTGCTCCTAAAAGTGCTAAACTTATTCAAAAATAAAATTAACCCAAATTTAATTGACTTAATCAAAACTATATTAGCAACAAATCTTTTATTTGTTTAGTTGATTAAAACTTTTTATTTTCAGTGCCGCCAATGTATCCACAATACATTCGGCCAATTTATTTCATTTAATCCAACCGAAGCACACCACTAGTAATAATGCACACTATCCATCATTTTGGTAAGAAAAGTGCCACCAATTCTTTTTTCAGTTAATTTAAGCAAAACTTTATTAGATTTTTGTGAAAATCCCACATCAGATCAATTTAATAGTAAACTTACCTCTTGTTGCACCGTTTGGTTGCGTCCATTCTTTTGTAGAACTGCATCTTCTTTGTAGAGTATATGAGACACGATCGATATTATGCTATACATTCGTGCTGTTGATCTCTGACTGAAAATTTTATATCAATTTTTAATACTAAATAAGCCCTCAGTATATGCAGTATTTATTGTAAACTAAATCCTGTTGAATAATGTGATTAAAAAGATAATTAAATTTTTTTCCAATTAATACTAATCCTATTATCTTATAGTTTGGATGACAGCAGTTCCTTAAGCTCAGATCCAGGAATGATCAGTGGAACTGAAGCGAGTGGAACAACAACAACATCATCAATGAGTTCATCGACTGGCGATCCTATGAGTCTGTATATATCAAAACCGAATTCCAAGTATGCCTCGAATAAGACTCAATCAAAAGTTAAATCAAGTATTAAGAAGACAGACTCATCCATGCAAACAGAGTCTATGTCAGCATTAAGCTCCACCGCAGTCTGGAAGCGATACCTTCATGAACATCATCTCATGATGAAAGCTAACAATACAGTCGCTCCAAAAGCCGTTAACAATAACGGTGAAGAAGGCACTAAAAGTCTGGACAGACTTGACTCACGAGTAACTAATATTTCTAATAATAAGAAATTAGTGAATACGCCAAAAATTATTGAAAGACATGATAGCTTTGAATCTCTAAAACAGCACATCAGTAAAAATAATCTGAAACATGATTTGAGTTTACTATCAAATAAAAGACCATTAAGTAGTCCGAGTTCTTCTCGAACTACTACATCCACTTCAGGATCTGTTGCGAAGCAGTATTCTGTTCAAAGACAAACTCATAAGAATAAAGTGATTGGTTCGACACAAACAGATTCTCCGCATTCGGATACAGAATATATACAACAGAAACAACAACATAATAATTTGCAACAACTAATGACTAACAAATATTCTTATATGACATCACCCTCAAGACAAAGAGAGGCCAGTTCTAGGCTGTCATCTTATGCAGATATTGGTGGATATAGTGGTGGTATTGATTTTAAAATACTTTCTTTTGTTATTTGAAACCCATTTAAAACTCATTTGAATTAACAAAACATTTACTTTAAAATTAGATCAAACTGTAATTTCAGGCCATAACTCGATGAGCCCATGGCTACAGCGCCACGCATTAGCTCTTCAGAGAAATGCATTGACAGAAGCGGAAAGCATGGAATCACTTAATGGTCCGCTATCTTTAGACGCCAACTACTTTCTTAACAGACAACAGTCTTCACGACCAAACTCTGCTTCTGTTCGCTTAAGAGATTCTGCATCAGCTTCTCCTGGATTTAATTCATCTCAGAATCGATCCAAAGATCAACTGATAAGGAATGGATCGGTTCGAAGTAACAAGTCTTCGGATCCCACTTCACAGCCAACATCTCCGACGCGTTTCATGAATCATATCTATAATCATGAATCGAGCAATTCCTCAGTTGTAGGACAACAACGCACACAAACAACTACTGGTTCTAATTCTCATAATTCAAAAGAAGATGACTTAATGCACGGCTCATCGCTTTCCTTGGTTTCAGCGTCTTCTATGTTCTCTGCCGTGAGTTTAATTGCTTTAAGAATAACTTTTACATTAACTGAATAACTGTTATATTATGTATAGTTGTTTATTAGTTTATAATAAAGTGCTGATCAAATCAGTGTTATTTTGAGAGGAAGTTATCTTGGGATAGGTTCACCACTTCGAAGCTCTAAACTTTACATAACCTGTTAGAAAGCACTTAAAATATTAATTGTCTTAATATTATTCATCTCATCGCTGGATTAGTGAAATTAAAATATAACTTTCATTAAAAGAATAGAATAAAAAACCTTTTTTTATAAATTTGTTATGCATTAAAAAATTTTTTGGAAAACAAACAAACAATTCTCTAAGAATATTCTGAATTACTGCAAAGAAGCTTAAATTTTTTTTATTAAAATTATTTTGTTTGTATGCAAACCAATTCTCATTTTAAAAGTTTTGTTTTTTAACTTTATTGCTTTTTTGCGCATAATATACGGATTGAATTATACGGTACAAAGAATTAAAAAAAGTTGTTGGAAATTAAGAATTTGCGGACTAATAAAAAAAGTTTCCAAATGTTAGATTCATTTATTAGGATTTTATAAATTAAAATTTCAGATTTCCTAAACATTGAATACATTGAATTTGGAGGTTTCGAACGGTGACTTTGCTTTCATTAGTATTTGCACAGCAGTCGGTAGTGTTTACTCTAATTTATTATGACACTCAAAATTATCAATATTACGGAAATTGCACTATCAGGTTATGGCAGTCTTTCAGGAATTTAATTAAAACGAAACAGTCATTGAAATGTCATTAAAAGCTAACACCAATACTAGAGTTATTTCAGCTTTCAATTCATAGTTATGTTTAGATTATATAATATTTTTCTACTTGATTAAAAATGTTCAGTCAATACAATATAATAAGTGCTCATAAATAGACTCTATTTTTATTCACCCATTCAAACCAGATTCAAACTAAAAGATTATATTCATAAATAGCTCATACCTTAAAATAATTTTTTAAAATCTTTAATTTTAGAATTATATTCAATTTAAAAAAAGTGAGTCCTCAATAAAGAAATAATAATAATAGTAATTTTTTTATCCTACTTATTCACAATCCATGAATCTGTGAAAAGACTTATATAATTGTATTATTTATTTCAGAAATTAAGTTAAAATTTTGGCTAAAACTAGAAAAACTATTGTCGTTTATAACAAATATTAATTTATTTTGAAGAAAACCCAAATCAGCACAATTTTCACAGAGTTCACACTTTGAAAGCCATTGATTTGATAAAAGATAAAAAGAATTTTAAAAAACTGAACTTAAAAAAAAGATATTAATAATGAAATTCAAATAAATCATAAAAAAAACTTAAAACTATTATCTCAAAAACGAATCAGTAATTTTTAAACTAATAAATCACTCAATTGTTAGTCCGCACGACAAGAGAATTACAATTTCTATGCTATTATCAAAAATCTTAGCTTATTTAAACATTAATATTGTTATTTATTTGTTTTGTTCTCTTTTCTTGCCTTAACCTATAGACCGAAGATAAGAGTGTTCACGAAATTCGTAAATTGAGACGGGAATTAGATCAGGCAAATGAAAAAGTTTCAACGCTTACTTCACAGCTGACCACAAATGTAAGTCAAAGACTAAACATTAAAGCCATGTGTCTTGAATTACTGCACGCGTACATGGGTTTCCACCCATTTGGCGCATAGTTGTCCATTTTTATCTTGAATGTTCGCATCCCTGGTTTAAGTCCATGTGAGAAAGACAAACAATGTTCTCATTATAGTTGTATATTATATACACATAAGTATTAGTACAGAGAAAAGCGTTTCCGCATTTGCGATGCATGCAATTTTCAAAAGAACTATCAAATTGCAAACTTGTTTAGTTTAAGGCTGTGTAGGCTCTAAATTACAGCTTTTTTCTATGAATCTCAGGGTTGTTTTACTGCAAGAATTACCATCTTTTCTAAAACTTACTTTATTTAATGGGTTTTCATTTCTCATTAAGTTCTATGCATTCAAGAATTTATTTAATTATATAATGGAGTAAAAGTAATAAAGTTTATATTTGAGTTCGTTTTTGTTCATTTGAGTTCGTTTTTGTTCATTTAAGTTCATCAAAAATATTATTTTCACAAAAATCACTTTTATATTTCATTACAAATTATTCATTACATTACTTCACTATTTCATTATAAGTTTAGTCATTAACTATAGATCTAATTATAGGACACTTTATATAATTTGAAAAAAATTAAAATACCATTTCAATAAAATCACGCGAAAATCTAATTTAAAAACTTATGCCAAAAATTTGATGGAATTATTGAGATTATCTTTTAGATTATTAATTCTCAGCATAATTTTTTTCTTGCTATCATGCGTTACAAATAATTTCTGGGTTGAAAAAAATAATGTTTTCTTAGTATTTATGTTTTTATACATTTGCATCAACCAAACTGTGAAATGTAATTAGTAGTAAAAAGTGTAGCAGAAAATTAATTTTCAGCAAAGCTTAAAGTTTGGCTTATTATTGAATGAAAAGTATAATTAATTTTTTCATCTTTATTGACAAAAAAGTGGAGTAAAAGGGCCAGTATTTTAATGCTGAACTCTCAGCAATAAATTTCATTTCCTAAGAAGTTTATGTGTGGGCGGACTTGTGGTTCACTGCTGTGTTTCAAATACTATGTGTTTGAAATACTATGCGTTTTTCAATAAGAAAATTTTCAATTCAAGTTTGTGAGCGCTTTAGAGGACTGTATGTCTGGTTTTCAAGGGATCGAAAATTTGTTTAGAAATATGCCTTAGTTTGAAATTGCAATTCTTGTGCGTCCTCTATCTCCATGTCCTCTGTCGACAGTCGTGTGGCTTCAATGCTCTATACATTTGAGAAAGCTTTTGAAGCAGTACTTTGACTGTAAAAAGTTCGGGGACTGTTGTTATTATTATATCCTATGCAGAGGGTTATAAAGCGCTCACTCAATATAATGTAGTATTTTATTCTTAGCCACTCTGAGCAGAACTTTCTGGCGAATGCGTGCGTGCAGTGCAGCTGTGCGTTTGTGATGTGTTTGTGAAAACTTTGTCTGTTTCTATCATCCATTTTAGTCAATTCACTCTCATACGAACCATAGTTTTTATAAGAAGACGATAAGTGAAACTAATTTTGGTGTTTCTCAAAAATCTACTTATCCTTAAATAAGAATTATATAACTTCTCTCACGAAAATTGTTTTTAATCTAACTCGAGAGCTATTTTCTGAACTCGAACCAACTTTTCCGCGACTTTTTTTTAGTACTGTTTCACAGTTTGTTTGCATTAAGCGGTGAACGATCGGCTCTGAAAAGTTTTTGCTTTGAGTTGCTCGGAGTTACGCATTTATTACTGTTTGATAATATATGATAAATAAAAAATAATAAGTTTTTAAGCAATATCTGATATTTTATTAGGCAGTAGTTGTGTTATTGCACTTTCCAGATAGGAGTTTGTGACCTAAAAAATATTCAACTTCTGGCTTAAGGCGTTTTTTCGACTTACGAAAAGCCATTATGTTTATGATGAATTTCTTAAGCTTATATCTCAAATCAATGACGATTATAGTGATGTAAGAGGCCATGAAAATCAAAACTTGTTTTACTCGACGAAAATGTTTTCGGTGTAAAACTCGATTCGTTACAAAACTCGCTAAAACAATCATTTGTATTGCTCTCTGCATATACTTCAATACTGTATCAGTGAATTGTGTTTTTCAAGTTTTATCTCTCAAGTAATGTGATACCAATGCATAGTATACACACTGTTTTCTATACCTTAGACTAATCCTACACATTATTCAACTGCTACCAGCTCTCAAAACTACTATTTTGTCAATAATGTAGTATTTCATTAACAATCATATCGTTATTAATCTCGTGACTATTGTTGATGTAATCTCTCGTGTTTTAAATTAATATTTATATTGCTTTCAGTTTTTGTATTGCAATTCACGATAATTTATTCGAAGGCTGTCTATGACTTAGCTCTCAATTTAATAAATTTATCAATTAGTGTCTGATTCTAGTCGTGCAAAAAGATGTCAATTTATTGCACTCTTCCGCGTCGTCATCAATATATTGATGCAAATGTACGCAGAAATACTGTGGTTAGTGTTGAAGAAGCGCGTAAATTAGTGGATGAACTGTTTAATCCTATCGTTGCCTATGATTGTGATGATAGTTATGAGGAAACTAATAGATATGTTGCTGAACAACAAGAATCTATAGTTCATAATCATGAAGCATATTATGGAAATAGTTATGATAATAATCATAACATAAGCAACTCATATACTCATGCAAAGTATTCACCTCCAGTTCGCAGTTCACAGTCAGAGTTATGCTTGAATTTTGGTAATGCTGTTAATGAGAGTAAAGTTGTGGCAAATAATGCTTTAAGTAATATATCAAATAATTTTAATAATACGAATAGCGCTGACACTTCGCAAACCAGTTACAGTTCATCAACAAAATTATATTATGCTTTCGATAATTTTGAAGATTTGCGCCGAAGGCGGAAAAGCTTAATGCCTGACTTCTATGGCGGAGGGATTACGGGTGGCGCCGATTCTGCTTATGAATCTTCGCCCAGTTATGAGTCTCTTAAGAGTGTTTCAGATAATAATAAACAGTATAAGAAAAAGAGTAAATACTTTACTTTACCGACAAGAAGATCGAGTAAAAGCAATCGACAGAAAGATAATGTGCATGAGATCGACAAAAATTGCAATTTGTCTGAGATGAGAATTGCATCGTCATTATTGCCTAATAAAACAGTTAATCAAAAGCAAATTGATGTTAATATAGCCCCAAAAAATCCTGAGTTTCATCAGGAATTTCACTGCTGTTGTCGCGCCGGTTGTCATAATAATATTCACTCGAATAGAAATAATTATGTTAATAATTCAGGTCTGCATTGCTGTCAGCAAATGCTTGAAACCTTATGGGAAGAACCGACTAGTGAGGCATCAGATTCAATAAAAAGTACAAGAAGACCAGTCAGCATGACTTATAGCAATGCTAGAAAGGGATCAACTCATAAAATTGAGGTTTAATACATATGTTATCAAATTTATGTTAATATAATCCTATAAAATATTACTTTTCTATTTGGGTTCATAACAGAGAGAATACTGAATAAAAACCTAAAAGTCATCGTTTTTCATAGTTGTGATTATTTTTATATTCCTGTTATTACTTCACAATAATATAAATAATCAAACTTTAAGTTATCATTCAATAAGTTGTGTTAAATTTTTTACGTTCTGTATCCGTTAAAAATCCGCTTTAAATATAAAGCAATTTTTTGTTTGAAGGTTAAAAACGTAATGATAGATAAGAGTTAAAAAATGAAGTGATAACAGAAGGACACCAATTATTTTTCCATTAAAAAAAATCCTTTTCTCATAAACTACAGTACCGGTGCTCTAAATTTATTTATTAAACGACACAAAAACCAAGAGAAAATAATTTTTTCAAGAGCCTCATTAAATGAATTGATAGCAAGTTTAGGTCTTGTGTGTATACTATATCGTGATTAATCGCAAACAACTAAATCTTATTCTTGTTTTTAAAACTGTAACAAATAGTAAAAAACAATTAAACTTTTTTTTGTTTAAAGCTCAAGTTGAACACAACTTATTACATAAATATATGTTATATAAACTTTAAAGCCTTTGTTGTCCTAATTTCCCAAAGTGTTGACCTCTTCTCTAACTATTCTAATTGTGTTCATTGTTTCGAAACAGTTTTCGTATCAAACGCAAGAGAAATTTCCTCTAGTTTTAAGTCAAACAATTTATTCATTTGAGAGTAAGAAAGATTATTTGTTTCTCCGAATAGGCACATATGGTGGCAGCTTTTGAGCAGTCATTATCTTCAATGACTTCCAGATTACAGCAATTGAGCGCAACGGCGGAACTGAAGGACTGCGAATTGGATCGTTTGAGAAACACAATCGAAAATTTTAAAAAACAGAGCCCTGTCATGGAATCATCTAATGCAAGCTCTTTCAAACAAACAAGTAATAGTGTTAATAAAGTAAAAACAGCTTCGCTTATTAGAAGGCATACATTTAACACTACTACTAATAGTGATGGAAAGGGTGACGGTTAGGATTCATATCTCAATGAAATTCTATTTTTTGCTAACAATTAATTACTAACAAATACTTATTAACGCTTGAAAACTAATTTCATTACTTTTCATATCTTTTTATTCAATAAGCATTTATTAGAATCAAATGCTTTATAACTGAATTAGGTTTCGGAAAAAAGTTTACATTTGAGAGTTTTATTTATTTAGTTTTCATGAATATTTAATTTAATTTTTATTTCATATATAATGATAAAATTTTGCATTAAACTAACTTTTGAAACGGTTTTATTATGTCGTGACTTATGACTCATATTTTATAAGCCTTATAAATAAGATGTTAATTATTTTAAATCCATTTTAAATGGTTGTTGAAAAAAACTAGAAATGCTGATTAAATCTGAGTAAAACAATATCAATGCTTCTTCTACTGGTAGTAACTTTTTTAACATATGTAAGATTTGTGCTCAGATTTTCAGGGATTTATTAATAGCCTTCAGTTTTTGCGACTTTTAGATCAAAACAACATACATAAGCATTCGTTAAACTATTTATAAAACTTTCAAAGAATAAACTTTAGTCTGAATCCTGACTTTAAAGCTAATTAAACAACAAAAATAATTTCCGTTCAAACTCTTATTTATATTTTTAGGCTATAATTCAAAATTTGCGCGTCAATTGTCAGCAGAATCAGTATCAAGTGTTTCGAGTGGAGCCGACGGATCTGTCTCACAATCAAAGTCAAAGAAAAAATCAAAAGCCAAGTTATTGAACAATAATTCGAGTTCTGGTTGGCTCAGAAGCTCATTCACCAAAGCATTCAAGAAGAATAAGTCAATTGTAAAGCGCGAATCTTTTTCTGATGCAGAAGTAGTTGGAAATGGTTCTGGTAATGAAGGAGATTCGAGTTCAGTACCGAATTCGCCGCTCATGTCTTCGCGTTCATTCCGATCTGATTCAAACGCCAATAATAATGATCTCAACGAATCCGAAATGGTTCAGGACTTGAAAAGACAGCTCAGGGAGAAAGAAATGATTTTGACTGATATAAGACTCGAATCTCTGACATCTGCCCATCAATTGGAAAATCTCAAAGAAACTGTTAATCAATTGCGATCAGAAATGTTAAATCTTAAACAAGATAATGATAGACTTCAGCGTTTAGTTAGCTCTAAATCATTAGCTTCTTCTCAAAGCTCAATGACTTCAGGTTAGTATTGATTATCAACTTATAAAATAGAGCTCCAAATAGAGCACAAATCCTTACAAAAACTTCTTAAAGTATTTGAAACAAAATGTGAAAAAATAATAAATAATTTCAATTGTAACATACATAAGGTGTTGGACCTCAAAATTCGCACACAACTGGCTCTACATTTTCGTGTCGAGTCAACGGAAATGGAACTGTTGGCGATGACGGCAATAGTATTGAAAGCTTAGAGATGGAGGCGGTCACAAATGCACTTCTTTGTGAAGGTGGAAAACTAGTGACAGTGGGTTCAGGCACTCATATTATAGCATCACTAGTTGTGACCCCAAAAACAAATTGGGATCAATTGGATCTTATGATTAAGAAATGCTTTAAAGAACATATCAATCGCATTGATACTGGTTTAGGGTTAGGGCTGGCTTTGGATGCGTTGGCCTGTTATCAAGTGGGCTCTGAAAAGATTCAAAGAGCTATCCATATAAACAAATCTTCGTCTGCAACTCAAGCATCGAATCCAGAATTGCTTCCATTCGGTTATTTAGTAAACGAAAGTCATATCAGTCTTCAATTTAAGTCAGCGTCTGATTCATTAGTTTTTGACACATTAACACCAAAATCGATAATCCAGCGCTTCATTGGATTACTAACAGAGCACAGGCGTATCATTCTATGCGGTCCGAGTGGAACCGGAAAGACTTATTTGGCCCATAAATTAGCCGAATATTTAGCCATAAAACGTGCGACTGATGGCCGAAGTCCTGGAACTCCTATTGAGTGCTGTCCCGCGGGATCGATCGCCACGTTTAGTGTTGACCACAAATCGGCTAAAGAGTTGAGGGCATATCTGTCTAATGTTGCCGAACAGTGCGATTCTGAATCATTATCTCAACACTTGCCAACTGTAATAATTTTAGATAATTTACATCACGTCTCATCCATTTCAGAAGTCTTTAATGGTTTACTTAACATAACTCATACTAAATGGTGAGAAAATCAATTTCTAAGACCTCAAGCACTTGTTTTATCGATCAGTTTAATGTATTTTTAAAATTATTTTATGACATCTTTAGCCCCTTTATAATCGGAACTATGAATCAGACCACATGCACAACAACTAATTTACAACTTCATCATAATTTTCGTTGGGTTTTATGTGCTAATCATATGGAACCGGTTAAAGGCTTTTTGTCTCGTTATCTACGAAGAAAGTTAATTGAGACAGAAGTGAAAATTGCAGCGAATAACATGACCCCAAGCAATGAACTCATTAAGATTATCGATTGGATTCCTAAATTATGGAACCATTTGAATAAATTTCTTGAAGTACATTCATCTTCAGATGTGACTATTGGTCAGTCACTATTATCACAATATTTACTTTATTTAACTTTATTTTTAAATTTTGTTTCTTTTACATAAGTTTAATACATTTTCTTTGCTTTTCTTTATTTATATCTTCACTCAGTTTGAGTTAAACGCTATTAAAACGCTATTTAAGTTGAAATTAAATAATTAAATACATTAAATAGTTTTATTGCATTTTATGGACAGCCTTTCAGTTCAAATCTTAGGCCAACTCCTTATGCATGAGACCCTACTTTTGTAACAAAATTAAAGTTAGTCAGGTTTTCATCCCGTGTTGGTGTTAATGTTCTTGGCGTTTGAGAACTTTAATTACAATTTTCATTTCAATTTACTTATTAGTTAGAAAATAATCTGAAAACGTGTTCGATATTTAAACAAACTGTATATCACTCTAAGCATATATTATTTGAAAGCCCATAATTATAAATGTATATCATTTTGTATGATTAGGTCCGCGACTGTTCTCTTCGTGTCCAATAGACGTGAGTGGATCTCAGGTCTGGTTCACTGATTTATGGAATTATTCAATAATTCCGTATGTGATTGAAGCGACTCGAGAAGGAATTCAAATGTATGGCAAACGAACCCAATTTGTTGATCCAACCGATTGGGTCTGTGAGACATATCCATGGGTTTCGAGTAAAGACTGGATTCAACATTTGTTGAGAATAAGACCCGAAGATGTTAATTATGACACTAGTAAACAAACAAACCCTAATGGAAACGAATCTTTGGCACAGAATTCAAGTGATCCACTTGTATGAGATATTTCTTATTTATAATATGAGTCAAGAAAATGTTAAATAAGTAAAAACTTCTTAATAATTAAATTCATGAGAAGAAGTTTTATGCCATTTAATGTATAATTAATGTTTAGAGAAATACTACAAAAACTATTTTGGAAGTGTTTGAAACTAAGGAAATATTATTTAAATTATCACTAATTACTAATTAACAGTTGAACTCTACGGTTAATTATTTGAAAACATGAATTTTTCGATTTTTGACTTATTATTTGTCTAACATTTTCCTAACTCTTACAAATTGTATGAAATGCTAAACTTATAATGATTTGTTTTATCCTAACATTCATTCAGCTAAATATGCTTATGAGACTCCAAGAAGCGGCAAATTATTCTAGTCATCCAAATCAGTCTTACAATCAGAACACGACATCTGTTTCTATCATCAATTCTGGTTTAGAGTCCACTTTGTGAAACAATTAAAACTTATAGAAAATTTCACATTTTTTAGATTTTCAATTTAATGTTAACATTTCTAAGTCATTGACTTTTAGATTAATATATAATATAATAAACGATATAATAAAATATACTTTTTGTGAATATTAAAAAAAGATTTTTGATTAAGCATTTGTTTATATATAAAATAAATTTTAATATACAATAAAAAATATGTCATTTCTTTAATAAATATTAAACTTGACTTATGTGTTATATTTGTTATTGATATGAATGTAACACTTTTTCACAAAGAAAACACTGTTTTTATTTATTAAATATAAATATATTGAAAAAACAAATGACAGTCCAGACGAGGACTCGAACCCTTGGCCTTCCGATGACAAGTCTGACATCATCGCCAATAGACTACATTAAAAAATATTATCTTCTCTGATAGAAGATAAAACAGTTATAAATTTTGAATTTAGATTCTTATTAATAACTTTAGCATTACTTCACATTTCATTTGTAAAAAAGTTTAATTTAATTAAATGGAAAAATAATTTTGATTATAAAACAGTTTTATTACTATTGAGAGAATAGATTCGAAATAGTAGTCATTTTAATCCTATACTAATAAACAGGTTTATAACTGTTGGAGACTATGCGGGACTGTTAGCTGGCTTTTGAAGTAAATCACTTGTTGCAGATCCAGTCTGTGATTCAGTCTTTGATCCTGTTTTGCTGCCAGTATTGGTGACAGTCTTACTGCTAGTTTTGCCGCCCGACTCACTTGAAGATAATGATCCGACTGAAGCGATAGATCCGGTCTTCGATCCACTCTTTGATGCATGAAATGTATTACCGGCGCTGGAGGTCGAATGTGATAGTGCAGAACCAGTGGTACCGGCGCTGGTGGTTGAATGTGAAAGTGCAGAACCAGTAGATGGGCCAGTCATTGAACCAGACTTTGGACCTGTCAATGAGCCAGTCTTTGAGCCTGTTTTAGAACCAACACCTGCTTCTGTTTTTGAACCACTGGTTGTTACAGATTTTGAGCCAATAGCAGATCCAGTTCGAGAGGAAATAAGAACTGAACCTTTTGTTGAATCCAATGACGAACCAACAGCTGATCCAGTCTTTGAACCAGTCGACGAACCGATAGCTGAACCGGTCGACGAACTTATAGCGGAACCAGTTTTTGATGTCTTAGAGCCGGTGCCAGATTCTAGTGATGATCCAAATGCAGAACCACTGACTGCTGAAGAATCAAGTGATGATCCGAGTGCAGAACCAGTAGAAGAGCCACTCATTGATCCCACTTTGGAACCAGTCTTAGATCCTGATTGAGATCCCGAACTTTTAATACCCGAACCCGTAGCTGATGTCGACGGTCCGCTCAACACTTGAGAGTTTGATTCTTCTCCTAATTTAGACCCAGTCTGAGATTCACCTCTAGGCGACTCTTCAACTTGTGAAGAAGTGGGCTCTTGTGCTGTCTCTGGAACAGCTTCTTCTTTAGGCTTTTTCGATCCACAGCATCCCATTTTGCTGATTAACACTGATTTCACTGATTTCTTCTTAATTAGATTTTATTACTGTTAATGACTGTCTTTTGGAGATTATTTGTCAGATGCAAAAACTGTTTGTTTTAATTAATTCAGTTTGAAGTGAATTTTTTACTAAATTCAAAAAAGTATTGTTGTAGTGCTTGTGCAGTATGTCAACAATGCTTTCAAATTAAGTTTATATTCATTTAAATTGTGTTATTTCACTATATATTTAAGCGTCAGATAATGTGTTTATAAATTTTTTTATTGTTTTATAAATTTCTATTGAATATTGATTTTAAACTCATTCAAAGCCAAATATCAAACATTTGTATTCTTATAAATCAACTCCACTTTTAATACTAATATAGTTTTATTTTAATAAACCCTTCATTTAATTCTAATGTTTATAAGTTTCTAATATTGAACACATTTTTTAATACAGAATAAAAGCACAGAAGTTTGAAATAGAGCTAAATGATGACTAATAGAGAAAATACTTTAATATTAAACTATTTTTTGAAAAATATATATGTTTTGAATTAAATCATTAAAAATGTTTTTAATAATTTTTAAAACAAACATTCGATTACAATATTATATGAAAAGATAATCCAATAGTTAATTCTGAATGAGAATGAGGTATAATGACTCTGGGATGTTGTGTCCCAATCAATATCATAATAATTCTAAAGTTATTATAACTATGTATTAAAAAATCTGTAAAATTCTTATAAAAATCCTATTTTATTATAAGTTGACTTGAAATCTATTATGGCTTTGCTTTATATCCATTTGGATTCTTTGACTGCCATTTCCAGGCAGAAGCGCACATATCCTCTAAACTTTTGACAGCCTTCCAATCGAGTTTTTCTAACGCTAACTTAGAATCTGCATAAAGTGAGGCCACATCACCAGCTCTTCGTTCAACAATTTGATAGGGAATCTTCACACCAGTCGCTGACTCAAAACCTTTGATTACCTTTTATATAAAGTATAATAAGACTCATTTAATATTTGATGTAAACACAATTTTTGCATAAATTTTTCAAAAAATTATTTTAGGACTCCATAAAAATAAATAAAACAATTTATTAAGCTGTAGATAATTCAATTATCTGACATCCTATATAACTCACCTCAAGTACTGAATATCCACGACCTGTTCCTAAATTAATAGCATTAAATCCATTCCACTTGTGACTTAACAATTTATCGAGAGCTTTGAGGTGTCCATTAGCCAAGTCTTCAATATGTAAATAATCTCTAACACCTGTCCCGTCAACCGTATTATAATCTTTCCCAAAAACCTTTAACTCCTTTCTCAAGCCAACCGCAACTTGTGTTACAAAAGGCATCAAATTATTAGGTATTTCTTGTGGATCTTCTCCTATGTCTCCAGAAGAATGAGCTCCGACTGGATTAAAGTAACGCAAAGAAATGACTGACCAATCAAGAGATGTTGCACAAAGATCTGAAAGAATCTGTTCGACCATAAACTTAGTCTTCCCGTAAGGGTTCGGACAGTTCTGACCGGTCGGGTGGGTCTCAACAAGTGGTAAGCGTTGAGGATCGCCATAAACAGTAGCAGAAGATGAAAATATGAATTTATTTATATTAAACTTCTTCATAGCCTGTAATAGTCGAAGAGTTCCGCACACATTATTCTGATAATAAGCCAGAGGTTTGACCACTGATTCTCCGACTGACTTTAGTGCTGCGAAATGTATCACAACATCTATTTTATTATTTGAGAAAATGTGTTCCAAAGTTTTCTCATCATTAATGTCTCCGTCAATGAATTGCTTTAATTTTTTGTTAGCAAGTCTTTCAACTCGTATCAAACTTTCAGGCAATTCTTTGCCGCTTTGTTTTACAGAATTTACCAGATTATCAATTACTATAACTTCATAATTGTTGACCAGTAATTCCAGAACACAATGAGAGCCAACATAACCCGCACCTCCGGTTACAAAAATTAGTCGAGACATTTATTGATAAAAATGAGTTTATAGTGTGCTATAATATAATAATGCAAGTCATCTACTTCGCCATTAACTGGAAATCTCCACTTTTACCACTACAAGTGCTTCAATTTTGATAGACTTATTAGGTCGTAATGATTATAAATATTCTATAATTGTATTTGATTATAAAATGTCATAGAGATATGATAACAAAATATGAAATATAAACAATATTTAACTTATGTAACAATTTCTGTAATTTTTATGTGACATATGATCCACGATTAGTAAAGTTTTTAACATTTAGTACTCTAAACATTTATTGACATACTTTTAGTTGCTTATTCAGATAGAATGCCATATGATGTTAGTTCAAAAAAGCCTTGAATCAGATAAACTATATTAAACATACATTTATCGCTAGATTTTTAAAGGATAAAACACTTATTGATTATATAATAATAAATCTGAACAGAAAACTTAACAGAAAACTTAACAGAAAACTTAACAGAAAAATTGTAGCAGAAATGATTTAATAGTAAAAAAGTTATAAAAATTTTGAGTAATTAAATTATTTTTCTGATCATCTGTTTAACAGACTTTTTCCTATTATAACTAAAATTCAATGGCAAACTAGAATGTTACATTTTTAAATAAAATAGGGGAAACCCTACTGTATCAGTATTATAGGATTCTGTAAACATACCTAACTTATGAAACTCGAGTTATGTTTCAAATATTATTATAATTATACCGTTTTGAAAACGGCGTTTTCTAAAAAAAAGTTTTCTAAGTTTATAAAATATCTTTTCATACAACTCATCACATAAAAGAATAATTGTTATCTGATTACTCTTTAAATGGTAGAATATTCTTTAATTTACATTAACATTGCATATGAAATCAAATGTTTCTCAACAATAGTTGAAAACGATAGGAATCTAAAAAATAAAAATACTTTATAAATATCTCTTTATAAATATGATTTATGAATTCAATTGATATCCTGTAATACTAGAGTAAAACTAGAAAAAGAATGCAAGGCGTAGAATAAAGCCTATTCAGAGCACAAGTTTTTTTATTTATATAAAAAAATATTTTCATACACATAATTAATATGACGAAAACATCTGAAAGAAGTTACATTAATAATGAAAATTTAGCGAATATACCAAATCTGGCAACAACTTATTTTCATAGTTGTGATCCTGCAATGAATAGAACAGTATATCAGGTTAATAGTTCTGTAACGAGCTTACAGAATGGAAATAGTAATACACATCTATATGAATCTGAAACGGTAAGAGACAATAATTTCTAATTCATTTTTCTCATGACTATAACTTTAAACTCAAGAAACAGTACAATGACATTAAAAAGCGCCGACTTTATCATATTTATAAAACTCTAAGACTTTTATTGAACGTCTATTTATGATTCTTAGTCAAAAATAATAAAAAAGATTAAATGCTATCTTTTAGTCGGCTGATTAACTTTTTTTTAAGATATGACATTATTATTAGGTTTATAAATGATCTCAATTTTTAAACTTTACTTTTTAGAGAAAACCATTCTTCAATAGTAGAATCATTGGACTATTAATTATCCTATTATTAGTATTGGTCAGTGTGTTGTTTCTTACATTTGCTATATTTTATGATGAAGTGTTCGGTGGCAACGGTGAAGATTATTATAAAAATCGTTTTAAGTTATCTGAAAAACGGAATTCATCTCACTTTGAAATTTTGTTTCAAAATCAAACAAAAGAAAATACGACAATAGACGATAGTATAAAAACTTTGAATCTGACAACAGAAGAAAGCTATATATCTATTATAAATGAACTAAAATCTAATGAGACTAATAGCTCAAAAAATGGCATAACATTTGAAAACTTTATTTACGGTGATTTCAATGCTAAAGGATTTCAAGGAAAATGGATTTCTGAAAATGAATTACTTTATTATGATTCGCAAAACAACTTATGTATCACAAATGTTTCTCATATGGAAACAATTATTCTTATTCAAAATGACACTATTGTGAGTTCTGAGTATTTTTCAATAGATTTCGGTTTAATTTTTTAAAATTTTATTTTAATCAATAGAAACGTCTTCGCTTATCAGGTCTCGAACTATCTGCAGATAGAAATTATTTGCTTGCGCTTTACAATGAACGGAAAGTCTTTAGATACACATCAATTGCAAAATATCGGATCTTTTCAATAATAAATGGGTGAATATAAAGCTTTAATTTGTATTTGATATCAGTTTAAAGCCTATGGTTATTATGAATCATGAATTAATTAATTTGAGAACAAATGTAAGGATAAGGGAATGACATTAAATCCAAGAATGATTTATGATATTCTGAGTAATAGTTCTTCCCTTTGTTGAAAATACATTTTCAGACAAGTCTTAGTCAACTATATTTCAAAAATCACAACTAAGTATTTATTGATCTAATTATTCTTTTACAAAAGTCAATTGCAAACAGCATTATCCGCACCGGAAAGTCCACGTGAATTATATTTACAATATGCCGAATGGGGGCCAAAAGGATCACAACTAGTATTCATTTACAAAAACAACATTTACTATAAACCAGACGCAAATTCAGATCCCATACGCTTAACAAAGTCAGGAAAGGACTTTATGATATACAATGGAGTGCCTGATTGGGTATATGAAGAGGAAATAATTTGTGGCCCCAAAACATTCTGGCTCTCACCTGATGGCAATAAATTAGTTTATGCCACAATCAATGACTCCAAAGTCGAGATGATGTCATGGCCTTATTATGGGCCGTATCGTGAAATTGATGGCACTGTTAACCAGTACTCGAAAATAGTTTCTATACCATATCCTAAACCTGGTCGCAGAAACCCTACAGTTAGCATGAATTTGATTGATTTAAACACTTTGAACTCGTCAAATGTGACCCAAGAGAACGATCAGAATATTCAACTAAAACCACCCGAAGATATAGAGAAATTAGGGTTAGATTTAAATAACAGATAAATAAAATATTTAATAATATTTATTTCTTGTAGTGATCATTATTTCACTACATTTAAATGGATAGATAATAATAGGCTAGCAATTAATTGGATGAACAGAGCTCAGAATTTATCGATTTCGACAGTTTATAGCGGTTCACATCTTTGGACACCATTTACTGTATTATAAGTTAACAGATGACCAGTGCCGTACCCAGCTATGGAGCCTAGGGGGCTCAGGCCCCCTTCCCCAAGAATTTTGAGTTTATTAAGTGTAGGTCTGTAGAAAGAAAAAATTTGAGACTTTCCCCTATTGCCCACCCCCACCCCCCAACCAAAAATTTGTGGGTACGGTACTGCAGATATCTTACTTGCATTAAATTTTATTACTATTAATTTTTTGTCTTCTTTAAAACAGAAATTTAAGTTACAGTCAAAGAACGGTTGGATTAATTTGTTTACACCGCCTCTTATAACTCCTGACCATAAATCATACCTTATTCTGATTCCAAAAATGAGTGATAATCAACGCGATTACTTTATACATGTTGCAAAGGTTTCTATCGAAGTAAGAATCTATTTTCCATTTTTCATAATTAACTAATGGTCTTAAAGAAGGGCTGAGAGAGTCTTTCATTGTTGTCCACCTCTTTAGAGTAAAAACTTTATGGTTTTTTTATAAACTTAATAATTTGTATATTGCGATGCATTTTCTGATTCATTTTGATATATTCAACATACAGTACTTGCAATTTTAAAAATATGTTCGCTTAGTGATCAACGGAATTAGATATCAAACACTTTATATAATAGATTTAAATTCAGCTTAAATACACTTAACTCACGCGTCAGTGAAAATGATATTTATTTATATAATTAAAAGATCAGTTTTCAACTTCAGAATTCATTTGCAGGAATAAAAGAAACTAGATGAGCCCATTCTGAGAATGGGTAGAAATATTAATGTTTAACTTCAATTAAAATAGTTTGACTCAAATTAATGTTTATGTTTAAAATACTCT
>JAUJYT010000071.1:0-34693 GCA_033996565.1 Nanhermannia nana
TTATTTTTATTTAAGTTATTATTAATATTTGTGATTAATTTTAATTTAATAAAAGTATTGTTTAAATTGATAAACAAATGGATAGAGATTTAGTCAACACTCAGGTATTGACACATGTTTTCAATTATTTAAATTATTATTAATAATTGATTATTAATAATAATGCTTAATATTTATTAATTATATTAATATTTATTAATTATATTTAATTATATTTGAAATGTTATATCCATTAAATACATAGCGCTGTAAACACACTCTCGCGAACCCCTCTTTATGTACGCTGCGGTTGGACTCAACTTTTGATTCCTTCCCCGGCCTTATACTTAACGTAATTAAAGAATTGTTTTATATAAGGAAACATTTACAAATTACGTTACGCTCTTTGCACGGGGGAGGGGGAGTCTAGAAAAGTGGCATAAAGCGTAACGTAATTTGTAGTGTTCTCTAATATTATACTACAATTTAGAAAAATGTAAAATTTAGAGAAAATTTGGAATAAATGAAAGACGTCTTATATTTATGATAAAAATTTAAGTTTAATTCGCTTTTTTTAAATTTTAATTTAAATTAAAGAATACTTTAACGAATTTATTAATATATTTGATTCACTAATGTATTAATGAAAACAATATTCAATTGGAAAGCTATTTGTGTTATAAACTTATAAATAGTTTTTAAAGACGTTTTTAATAACAGTTTGTTTTCGAAGACATTTCATGAGAAACAGTCTGAAAAGGTCTGAAAACGCCATTAATATAAACAATTCTAAAATACTTCTCTATACCAAAACTTTATTTATATAATTATATATTCATTCAATCATTTATTGATTAATTCAATAATATTTAAGGTTTGCATTTGAGTGAAGCTATTGTTTGATTGGATTGTAATCAAAATCCAAATAATGTCTCGCTTTTTGTCCGTTTGCGTAAAAGCGATAAAAACAAGAAGTGCTTTCAATTCAGTTAAGAGTAAGTTTTAATTAATTTTAATCAATATTTAAATTAAAATCTAATGTAAAATACGGCAAAACATGTCATTAAATAAATGTAATTGAAGTCTAAGTTTAATATCGGAAAAAATTCACTTTACTTTACACCCAATGCAAGCATTTCGATGAAACTCAGTATTGGTCGAAAAGACCGAATATATCGAAAACTATTTTCGACAAAAAAATGTTTGATATTCGGTGTTTTGGACCAAAAACACATACAAATACAGAGTTTGATCTCATGCTTGCATTGGGTGTAAAGTGAACTCATGTCTAATAAATAATTGAACAGATGGTGTACAACAGTATAATGTAGTGGTCGGTGGTGTTCGTGCGTTTAGTGCGGACCTCAATCCAGGTCTGCCCGAACCAAAACACGGACGAAAAGAATCGGAAGAAGAGTTCGACAACCGATACATAAAATACTTCAGTCGTCCAGAAATAGACGGCTGGGAAATAAGGAAAGCCATGAATGACTTGCAAGGCATGGATTTAGTGCCGGAGCCAAAGGTCGTGATCGCAGCGCTCAGGGCCTGTCGTCGGGTCAATGATTATGCGCTTTGTGTCAGATTTTTAGAGGCCATCAAAATGAAAAGTGGAAACAATAAAGACATTTATCCTTATATTATACAAGAGATCAGACCCACACTCGACGAACTCGGAATCAGTACTCCCGAAGAGATGGGTTATGGAGAGCCAGAGTTAGCACTCGTTAATCCTTATGATATCCACTAAATTAGATGTTTATAAACTTACTTTAATTTAATGACTATTCTGTAAGTCAGACAAATATATTACAAATTAAAAAAGACTTATCTTTCGTTGATTTAAAAATTTAATCAAATCATTGTTCTGATAAATAATTATTAATAACATGTAAACTGAGAAATATTACTACAATAGTCAGAAAAAAAACTTATGATAAAAATAAATTAGTTTAAAATTTAACAAATTTTGTTTGACTTTTAATGTTTATATTATTAGCAGTTAATTAAAAAAAATTGTAATCAATCAATAAATGCATTTAATTATTAATTGACAATTGGAAGAAACAATAAATGCGTTAAAACTTATTTTAACTTATATATGCATTTAATGTTCAAATATAAACAAAAAGTCCTGTTTATAGAAAATTTTGAACATTTATAGTGTCTTTTAGTTAACTGTTTACCAGTTAATGACTGGCATTTACAATAAAGATAAATATTTTACAACCAATTATTTGTTAGAATAAAATCTTTTGATTAATAAAACGGAGAGGTATGAAAAACAGGCACTTCATAATAATATAAGCGATTCAACATTATTTATATATATATATGTATAATATATATATCATAATAAAGATACGGTTTAAGATCATTTTGATTTGAATTGAATGCGACAATGAATGAAAAATATAATACTATAATCAGTTGATTGGCACAGATTGAACTTTGAAGCAGTTTTGAGATTCAGCCTATTATTGTTGATAACGTGTACTTTACGATATATTTTATAACTTATTATAACAAACTTAATAGAAAATAGTTGACATCCTTTCTCATTCATCGTTTTACGAGCACTGGATTTCTTAAAACGAGAGCACTTTCAGCTGAGATTATAGGCAGACCATTATTTCGATGATAATTAATGAGATGACTTACACTTTCAAATGTTTTATCTTTTGTTCGAACCTTTGAGAAGTAGAGAAAAACAAACTTTTATTATCAATAATTAGATATGAGTTTAACTCAAAATAACAGACTTACCACTCCTTCGGGATCGACTAATAGCAAATGCTTTCTGATGCCGCCTTGCATTCCAGTCAACACGTACTGGCCGGCAGAGCCCTGAGACTCTCTAACCAAGAAGTCTCCATCTTTGATAACAAGGCTTTCACTTTCTTTCCTACTGATGGGTCCGTGAAACCAATCCTCTCTTTGCAATTGTAAACTAACACTACTTTTCTTACCACATGATTGCGAGGCCGTTGACGTCTCAGAGCTTAGCAATGGCTCGTTTGTCACCTGAGCTAATGCACTGTTAAACGGCTCTATAGGTTGAACAAAATATAGCTATTTATTTTAAATAATTATTATTAATTTGATGATTACATACGCATATCAAATGGGTCTTTAATTGTTGATTGTGTTGAACACTCCAAAGTAGAGTCACTATTGTTTTGGTGATTAGTAGTGTCACCCGTTGTGCAGTTAACATATTCGGGTTCTAATCTATTTGTCTCTTCAGAATTGACTTCTAATTCTGAACTATTAATGTCTGAGTTTTCTTCTTGAATATCAGTATTCAAATCTATCAGATTAGGACTGTATTGTTCACTATTAGAAATAGACAATTTTTTAGCACTTCGTGGGGCCGCTTGGGGTACCCTTTGGAGAGCTGTTCCTTTTAATAAACTGTTCTCATGACTATCATTAAGAGGCGCTTCCGGTGGCATCTTTCCGGGCAAATCATTATAATATTCTCTATCTTCTAGTCTTCCATTGTTCTTATCTTTATTGGAATTATTATTCGATCCGTTATGAACAGTAGTGTCCAATCTGTAAATGAATGACAAATTATAAATAAATATTACTTTAAAGCCAAATAGAAACCAAATTTACCGTTCATTAACTGAAGGAGTTCTTGGGCTTCTCTTTAAAAATTCCTTAAATCTGAGTTCAAATGCCTGACCAATTGTAGTGATAACATCTTGAGCGAGACCTCCACCACACTCTAATACGAAACAGGCTCTGCCATACCTATGATCCTTAGCAACATACGCAACAAAATCCAAAGTGTCCTAAAAATAATACACCAATAAACAAATGGTATAGTATAGAGTCAAAGCCAAAAATTAGTATTACGTACGGCATCGCCTCCAGATGCGAATGATATATTCGGCATTTCATGTTTAGCGATATTCTATAAACAAATTATTTAGATATTAAACAGAATTCTCGAACTAATTTAAATCATGTATAGAAGTATACATCAATTTATAACTTACTTCTCCTGTTTCCATAACAGCTAAATTTAAATAAGAGCTGGTAATGGTTAGGTTGACATTAGCTCCCGCACAGTCTAATAAACATAATATAAAAATGCAATCAATCAATTAATATATTCTAACTATTTTCTAACTATTTTAATCAATAAACATGTTTCCATACTATTATTCTATCTAATTATTAAAGACGTTCAATATAATCATATGTAGTATATTATTATAAAAGTTAACCAAACTTTTGGGCATCAAATCAAATATTTTATTCTAATATCATATATATTATATAACATTTTTATATAACCTTTTTTATATAACATACTGTATATCATTCAGATTCTGGTTTAGTTCTAATCCATAAGATTGTAATATTTATTTAAGTTTTAATGCATTCGCAATTTATTGACTGACACGATAAGGCAGTTAATAATTACTTAAAGAACTTTATTCTATGCGAATCAAATTAAGAAATTGTTATTTAATTTATAAGATAACTCGCATTCAAGGCACTATTTTTTTCTCAATTAATAATGTAAAGGATTTTGAAATAAGGGAATAATAAACTCATCTCAATTGAAACACAAGTCAAATGAAACTTGAAAGGGTAAAAAGTATTCTCACGTTTGAGATACTATCTATCAGAACATGAAAACCCAAAAAGGGAGACCGACAAACATGAAATTAGACAAAAAAAACCACTCATTTTACATTAATTTAAGAATTTGCGTGATTTCAAGTAAATAACGCCTTGAGTTTTGAATCTTAAATATTTGAAGCATTATATTAAACTAATTTATTGTGATATTCAATCAAATATGATGTAAGACTTAGGATCAAATCAGTAATACTGTATATAATTTTTACTATAATTTACAATTATTGATATATCTATTCATATCTCCCATTATTTTGAAATTAAACAATAGTTGTATAACAAGTAATTCTTATTTTGGACATCGAAAGGATTCTGATTATTATTCTGAATGACACTGAAGATCGTGAGCCTTACATTAGATTTGATGAGGGACAGAGCCATTGCCGGCCCCTTTGTTGGCAAATGATTACAAAATATCCTAAAACAGTTCAAAGTTTAACTGAAACGCGAGAACTTTAAACCTTATGATGCCATCGCATAATTGGATACTCTTCTAAATAATAATAAATCAATTCTTACCCATATTTGGATTTTCAGCTAACATTCTATTAATCCGTTTCTCTGGTCGACGTTTTTTATCAGGAGTTTTAAGTCCACCGGATTCACAAACTCTATTAATACATTCTTTCGCGATTTGAGAACGAGTATCAAAATCAAGGCTTTTCATTGAGGTATTGATTCCAAGACATCCGACATACTATTTATTAAAATAAAACATTTCATTATATTTATTGTTATGAACTTAATTATTGTACTTTAAAGTAATTTTTTATAACAAATTAGAAAAACTCTTCTTTAAATATCTCTAAAAATTGAGAAATAAAAAAATTTTAAGAGCAGATTAAAAACGATTCCTTAAAGTTTTCATGAGTTTCGTTAAGTTTCAAAATTTATTATAATAATCAAGTTTAAGAAAGGTTTGCATAACAAGTTATTTTTATATTCAGTTCAAATTTTGTTAATTTATTGTTTCTTTTGTAATCAGAAAATAACTTATTTAGCCTTTGGTTTTATAGAAAAATAAAAATCTGGTTCTGTTTTTAAATTTAGGTTTAATATAATTTTTGTTAATCAATGGGATAAACAAAAAAATAATATAAAAAATGAATATTTTAAAGCAAAACAAGAGATATAATTTTGAAAATGGAATTCAATTATGGAGTCATGTGAAGAAACGAGCGCAAAATTGTTGATAATTGTGTTTTAGATTAAATACTTTATCAAATAAATAATGATTATTTGGTACATCAAGTCAGCGAAAATTGATTATTTAGTCATTGCTTCGAATTATAAACAATTGCTGATAAATAAAATTCAAATTCTTTAAAAATCTTTGTGAACATAGAATGTTGTAATAGTTAAGACTTATTAGGTTATTGTGTGCACAGCTGTACATTGGATATAAGCCTCTGGTATTTAAGTTTAACTTAAGTGTTTAATCTGGAAAAGCAATACAAAGCAGTTTAATATATTGTCCCACTATTCCCACTATTCCTACAATTGCTTAGAAGAAGGCACACCTCAAAAGCACTCTATACCACTTCCGGCCAAAGGATCTTTTGATGAGCGAAGCAAAGTGACAAAGTAAAGAAGTCGTCCTTCAATTTGAAAATATCGAATAAATAATGCTAATAAACATCAGAGAAGGGGTTCTTTCATTTTTAAACCAAAAGCTAAATTATGACAGTATTTCACAAATGAATTTTATTTAAGGGATATTTTCGTTTATTATTTCACTTCAATTAAGTTTCTTATAAGCAACTAATTGAGTGTCTTATACCTTATAATAATATAAGAAATTCCTGTGAGAAATAGTCAATGAGAGATTCATTCAAAGATAGACAATGAATATAATTAAGTTTTAAATCGTTGGGCGGTTTTCACAAAAATTATTGTAGCAAAATATTTTCAATGTACAAACCAAACAATATGTCGACAAACATTGTAAATTATTGTATGTATGTATGTATGTATGTATGTATGTATTGTATGTATTGTATGTCTATTCTATCAAATTATAATTGACATAAACGATAAACTTTTAGTTAAATTAATTTAACATTGTATGGAAATTGATTCGACAGTTAAATGAATTCATCTGTAATAAATAGGGCTGGCAAAATATAACAACATGAAATCATGTATATACATGAATTCCGATTTTTAAAATATAACTATCAAAATGAATGTCAACTAAATATATACCAGTCTTTGCATTAAACAGAAGAGTGGCTTTAGGTTAAGATTCAACTGTGAGGCAAATATAAAATTAAAACTTTTTAAAACCTTTCAATTAATAAATATTTGATATAATACTTATTTGCGAGAGAGCATTGATTCTAAGAATATATCAATTGATAATATTGAAAGAAGAGTGAGAACTATATTATCATGTCTTGAAGTAATCCTATTATTCAGATGACAATTCCGAATGAGTTAACACAACTCAAGACAGCCTCAAATACAACTTCATATAATGGAGTGGTTGTAAAAAAACTATAACTCATTTTTATTATTCTTTTGAGTGCTTATTACATGAGTCGGGAATTTAAAAAAGAGAAACTATAGAAGAAAATTAAGAAAGATGTTGATGATGTTGATGACGCTTATTTAACTTCAACAGGAAGTTGTCGTCATCTTCTCTCACAATAATCATAAGCGGCAAAGTTGAGTATACATAATAAGAGCAGAAGACTGAGAGCCTTTCTTTCAAGTTATTATAATACGAGTTAAATATAAAGTGGCATTTGTGAGGCGCGAACTGCGATCCATAGCGAAGACGAGAAAATGAACTTTAAGTTTAAGACTTTTTACAATATTTAATTTGCATTCCCATGAGTCTCACTATGAGCCTGACTCGTCAGCATCAACTCATTGCCATGTGTTCATTGTGTGCCTATTATGTATTTCTTTCCCTCATGAGACCGGACACTAAAAAGCGCCAATTCAGTGTTGGCTACTCTACTACTCCTAACCACCGGAAATACTAAATGTCATGCAATTTTATCACACGTGTAATAGAGGCCTAAATTGAGGTTCGCTTTATTTTGAGACTTCAATTATTTCACGTCATATTTTCTAATGAATGTAAGCCGAGTGAAAAAGTCTACTGTATTTCACTTATAATGACTCAACTATTCCATGAATTGTAAACCTTTCGATGTAAACTATTGCCTATAAGACTATACAATATCCTTAATATCATAAGACAAACAACTTCGTGCTTCAAATAACTGAAATAATAGAGATCCTGATCCTATATGATTATTAGTGCGATGGGTGCGATACTGATGTATGAATATATTAAAAATTATTTTCAAAAATTCTATTTAAATTATCTAAATTCTGTATGAGTGATAGAATATGTTAAACCACCAAAACTAATAATAATAATTTATATCTAAAGCGAAGCGAATTTTTTTTAGACCGGATATGCCTTAATTATAGGCACAAATTACATAAAATGAATTAAGTGAATGAATTTTGTCGTTCGAGTCAACGCTTAATAAAGACCATTCATTGACAAACCTTATTTCATGAATCATAAGATACAAATTTGTATAAGAGAAAAGAAACATATTTCTTATGCGCAGAATATTGAATATTATGAGCGAAAAATAAAACGATATAAAAGATAACACAAACTTCATGTTATATGTGGGCTGATATCAACTTATATTGAGATTGTATTAAAACCCGTTTGGTTGAGCTCTGTTTCGCTTACAAATTCATTCATTCATTCATTCATTCATTCATAGCAATGCTTGAATATACATATTATACATATATGTATAATGTGTATAATGAATGAATGAAAAAGCGGTAATTCTCTATTAATAGTATGACGTCTAATACACTAATATATTAAATCGCTAATAACTGCTAAGCTTTGAGCTCAATATCTCAAACTTATGCTGACACTAAAATTTGCAAATTTAATGAATGCAATCAAAAATGAATTATGTTTAGCAAAAGTTTGAGTAATTTTAAATTATTTCAAATAAATTCACTTTTTTATCTGTATTTCCACATAAAAACTTCTAAGAGAAGTAAATTATTTGCTATTTTACAGTAGTATTGAATGGAAAGTTAGTTATGTATCGAAATATGAATTCTTGTTTGTTTGGATAACAAAACAAAAAATAGATGTGACAATTGATCATCAAAATTGAGCATAAAAAGGAGATCGGATACCAGGTGCTGGTGCTTTAGTGTGTTTGTGTTGTGCCGGAAATGCATCGTTTTCACTACACTGCGATTTCCTGCCAATAACAGAGTTTTGACTCAATTGGAATATACAGAAAAATACAATAAAGTTAAACACATATACAGTTAGTGAATAAGTTGGAGAGTAGTACACATCTGCTTTTCAGTTTTAACAGACCCCTCCATACCATTCTCAATATATCCTAAGCTCTTCCGGTGACAGAAATAGTCGAGTTAAAGATAAGCTAAATTGTAGGCACAAAATGAAATTTCTCAAAATGAAGGCTCTCTAAGATACGAGTAAACCAATTATATGATAATATTGATTATATTTGCTTTCATATAACCTTCAATGTAATCATCAATTTATAGCAAATATCAATTGTTTGAATATAACTTATTTTGATTCTAGCTTTCAATTCAATTCTATGCTATTATTTGTTATGTAAGGCATTTCATGTTTTCCGGGAAAACAAAGTTTACTACTTATAGAAGGAAATGGATATTAAATTATAGTCGAAATGGTTAATAAATTTTATGAGTTAGAAATGCAACAAAATTATTGAGAAAATTGAGTTTCCAGGAAGGAGTTTCCGAAACACCAAAAAACAGCAGCAGTTCTGATCAGTAGTATTCATATCACCACAAAAAGAGAAGGAAATGGTTTGTCATAAGAAGAGGGAGTGTATTAGTGAGTGAGAGGGAGAGAGACGAGAGAATGTGCTTATCTGGACATAGAGTCGGTGGTGAATATAATCGCTTATTAGAGTGGAGACTCATTTTTTAGGTCCATATGCGAGCAGTCGATGCATAGCTGTTTGCCTTCCTTTCATTTTTGAAGAGATTTTAATGACAGACAATATGAGACGAATATATATATAAATTATAATAAAAGCCAATCACATACTTATATATTAGGGCTTAAACACTAAAAGCACACATAAAGTGATAAATATTTACTGTATAAATATAGTACTCATACAAAATGAAGCAATAACTAAACTAAATCATATATTATATAATGTGTGTAATTCTTTAATATAAATCTTGTTTTAACGATATATTTGTTAATAAAGCGCTGCATTCAGACAAGTCCTTCAGAATAAGCCCAAAATTGTAGGAAAATAATAAAATTGTTGGTCTGTACTTATACGGATAGCTTAAGTTTGACAAAGTCTTTCAATGACCTTCTCTGACATCCTTCTCTCAAACTGAAGCCCTCTTACACTCCCCATAAACGCAATCAATATTTTTGAAAGTAAAAACAGCAAAGTTGGTCATCAAAACCAGTTGCATAAGAACCTTAGAGGAGGATATGCTCAGAAAGCAGGATATTATAAGTGTATTCAGCTATTGGTTTGGTGTTATTGCACTTAAGTATTACTCTAATGTATAATACATAGACTTATATAATATAATTTGTTTGATATAAACTTATAAATTAAAAGCATATAAAATATTCAGAATATATTAGAGTTGAGGATCACATACCCGAACAGCATAAGAGATACCCGTTTCAGTAATTTGCTGATCAGGATGGAGCCAACCTCGAGGTGGTTTATTGATGAAACTGCCGGCTTTGCTCCAATCAGCAACACTTGACGATGATGTTGATGAGGTTGAGGCCAATGCTGGCAATGATTCGGACGCTGGTGCCGGTTGAGAGCCATTTCTGGTGGCACTGCAGGCAGAAGTAGAGTTTGCATTGGCAGCCAAACTGGTCTCTCCACTTGTATTTGATGATACATTGGTATCATCGACACTCGTCAGGGTATCACTTGTATTAAACTGTACTTTCTGTCGGGGCATAATCGCTATGCCTAAGCCTGGATGACTTGTCAATGGTCTTGGAGGGGGTTTAGGCGATAATTTAGGAGAAGGTTTAGGTGAGCCTAATATCAGTGAACAGGAAGGCGCCAAACTTTTACTTAAGGGAGGCTTAGGTATAGGCGAATGGGATGTCAATCGATTTAATGGCTTATTAGATAAACCTGTACTCGATTTTATAGTTTGTTTCTTATTATTATCGTTATTACAATTATTAGTTGATTCACAAAATCTGGAGACAGAAGAAGTGGGAAGTTTGATATATCGCTGAGAATGCAATCCTAAATTATTTGATTCATTTGACTTTCTAAGGGCTTCTTGTTGTAGATGTTCTGTCCCTTTAGACCGATGAAAGCCTAACTTTAATAGACTTGATTTCGCTGAATTAGTTATCGTAGTCGTAGTGCTCGTAATAGGTGTTGATTCGATTGTATGACAAGAGTCAACATTAAATATTGAGTCCGGTTTACGAAAAGTTCGGGGCAATGGAACGGGAAGTTTAATGTTATCACGATTTGACACTGGAGATGATAATGGATGTGATGGTAGTGAACAAGATTGTGATGACAATGAACCACCAGTATTATTGACCAAATTTCGGAGGTTTTCCGTTGTAGTGATGGTCTGATTGTTTTGATTGGTGTTCGTGTTGTGTTTGATAAGCGCTTCACTATCAAGACTGGTTAAGTTGATATTCAAACAATTATCGTTGGCTTCCTCTGCCAGTTGGTCCTCTTGTCCTATAAAAAGTTGAGCGTAATCATCATCCTTTAGGGGAGAATATGAAAATGGAAAACAAGAGAGCATTGTCGTGATTCTATTTTATTTTTCACTCAAATGGTGTCCGTCTATTGAACTCTCAGTTATTATCAAGTTTTTGCAGTTATAGCACGCCTTCTAATATTTTGTTCATCTTATTTCATAAAAAATCGCACACGAATAACAATCGGCGCACTCAAACATTCCTATTTTCATAAAACTTAAATTGTTTCAAAACTAATTATTTGTTTGTTTCTCTTAATCATAAATATCGGTGAATTTTTGTCAAACTTAAAGTCAGAGACATCGAAGTCAATGTAATAAAAGTTAGTTAAAGCCTGAGATTTCTAGGAACAGATGTTTTATTAATACTCGAATCTTAAGGCAGAAGAGAATTTAGTCACACATATATACAGTACACTCAACACACTCGCACACACGCACCACAACAGCTAGAATGTGAGCGAGTTTTGGTTCAATGTTAGCATTCGAGGCATTAACAGGCATTTACTACAGTATTTTAACCACAGCACAGCCTTCCCTTCAAGGGCAAGTAAGTTCATCTGAAGACACAAACAGATACACAGATCCTTACTATTCCTCACTATCCAATATGCGTAGTTGTAAAAGGCGTCGATTCATTATATATGAATCGCTAATTTTAATCGCCTTTATTATAAAAACATCGATCCCTTTGACTAAAATTAACACTAGTTTAGAGACCAGAATGAACACCAAATATGAGTCAAATAGTTGACATCTGCTATTATGCGGCTCTGAAGCTGTTTCACGGCCTCGTAGTAACGATACAATGCGATCTGCGAAGGACGGGAGATCCCCTTCAGGGCTCGACACTCAGGTCTAATGTATATAATGTATATAATCTACAGTCAACATATACGACAACCAAAATTCATCTTTATAACTAACCAAATCATCGAATCATGTCATGTCAGTTATAAACCGATATGTTTTATAAGTTTATATATTTTATATATTTTATGTTATATATGTTTTATATGTCGAATGTGTTGGTGAACCAACACTAACACAGAACACAAATGAAGTCTGCACTTAACTTTGCACTACACTATCGCCCAATTCCATAATCTCTCATCACTAAGAGTTGTTTCGGGCTAAGGCGCGGGCGTTAAAGCGTACGACATATAAATACTACGATTTGCGTGGGATGAATGTATTGAACGAATGATCCAACGCAAGTACAAACAGACCGGACGAACTTCTACTACTTCTCATGTAATAACGATTACTGAATGAATCAATAAATTTATTTCTTACTTAAAGTAATGTCCGATAAATGGAGTACAACACAAAATATTAAACATTTGATCAAAAATGGAGTCACAAACTAAAAAATATTGGTTATAAGCCATTAACTGAGTCAGTTTGAGCTACTTTTAAGTTTAGACACACTCCATACACACGAGTTATAAGAGAGTAGTGTATATCGCGAGTTAGTCTCTGTATCTCTCTCTTGAACAACTATGTAGTGCAAAGAGCGTACGGCAAGAAAAGAATGAATGAGTGCTGTGCGGCAACGCCTCCACATAGTGTACGTAAACGCAGAGGAAATAAGTGAGGGATAGAGGGGAGTCAACGGGAAGCGCTTCAGGGAATTTATGGTAGGGCTCGGCTATGAATGAGTATAGCTATGACTGAGCTATGGCTATGACTTGCTATGGATTTGCTTTACTGCTGCCTTTGCTTGCTTTTTAACTCTGCTTTTGCTGATAATAATACTTCGTCTCTCTCTCTCGTCTCTAAGTAGAGAATACTTTCATTGAAAGTACTGTTGAGTTTGAGTTTTTAGGGGGGGCTTCAAATGTGAAAGAAGGAGAAATGGTAAAGTAGTGATCCTATTCTGAGATGAATAGCTATAAAAAATAGATTTATATAAAGAGAGTTTAATAGTCTGCCAAATTCTTGATGATATATTGGGTAATTTCCAATAGGACCACAATTCAATGGGATGGCATTACTATTAATATTATTATTCTTGGTCGAGGAGACGAACTGTGGAGAGAGAGAAAGCAAGTCAAAGACGAGTCAGACCAGAGATGAAGATAGATAGCAATGGTTAGCAAAAGTGATCCTAAAAGTGGAAAAAGTTGCAAATACTTCAAACATATAGTCAAACAAATGAACAGATGGTCGTCAAGTCTCGTCAAATGCCCAAATACTCTCCTTTAAGTTGATCCTTTAGGAGGAGCAATTGGCGACTTAAATATAATCAGCCAAGTGTTCATTTACGAGTTTGACATAATCATTAAGTCCGACTTATCATCAATTATAGAGAAAAAACAGCTTTAAAAGATTCATTTTATTTTTAACTATAAAGAAATGTAATAATAAACAACTGAATTCAAGTAATGCTACACAAAACTGTCATATAAATTATCGGATCACTAAAGGATGAAATTAGTTGAAGAAAAAAGTGAGGGAATGTTGTAATTTTCTTTAGCTTACATTTTTCTAATGTTCACAAAGTTCATATCGCATGAATGAACACGACAACGATGTAAACCTCCTCCAGTTCAGTACAATTTCTTTAGCTCTCGGCTCCCAACTGGCGTATCGGAGTTTACATCCTCTATAAAGTGACCCCAAATTTCATATTTCCCAAAGTATAGCCATATAAAGCTCGCACAAAGTACTCAACTTTATTATATTTATAATATAACTATAATAAGGTTTTTTCGCCATAAGAGTTTATATTCAACTTTTTTACTATATTTAGCTGACACTTAATGAGAACTTATACTTTAAATCTAAATATTAATTATTCATTTGTTCAGAATTTATAAATATTTAGATAAAATTAAATTGTTTTTAGTTTGTTGAGAATTTTTTTATTAAACTTCAAGTTTAAGTATCAAAATGAGTTGTATAACAACTTAATACGAGTGATATTGCATGAAGTCTATAGCAGACTAACATTTATTTGATTTTATTTAATTCCATAAAAGTCAATAAATTCAAACAATATAAGTTCAATTGAATTGATTAAATATTTAAATAATTATGTTAATAACCGGTCATCGATATTACGAGAGCTGTATTTGACTCATTTATTTGAAGTGTTAATTATAAGAACAGCAAAATAATTAATTAACTTCAATAAGTATTGTGTTTCAAATATGACAAACGCCAACTCTTTTGTATTTTGACAACAATTAGAAGACTAGTCAGCGAAAGAGTCTGAATCTCAAAACAACAATTATTAAAAATTAAAAATCAATTTACAGCAAAATCCAAATAATAAAAAAAGAAACAATTGCCTCAACAATTTTACTATAAATTTAATACAAAAAATGAATCAAAAATGACTCCGAATAAGAGAATAGAGAAATATTAAAACATATGGTGTTTGAAAATGAATTTATTGTTCGATGAATTTTTAGCTAACATTATAAATCAATTTGACGAATGTTGGCGTAGAGGGAAACAAATTATCTGTTATCTGTTAGTTATACAGCAAAATATATTTATATACAGTATATAGAGATAAAACTAATTCAAAAGAGTATGTGTTGTTGTGTTGGTTGTGTTGTATGCAGTATTTATGTACTCATTTAATATCACAGATACCATGGCATGAAATGATAATTTACAGAAATGCCAATGAATGATAAGTTTTTATATAATCTCAAACTTAATTACGAACTTAATTCGGATTTATTTATTGTATTATTACATAACATGCGTTATAATATGGAACATATCTTTGAAAACTTTTCTAAATAAGAATATAAGGCAACGAAAAACGAGATTTGCAAATGAGCCGCAAACCAAACCTGCTATGACTTGGCTGTGGGCACCATCACTACCACCACTACCACCACTTCCAACATTACATGGAATTCCCTTCAGGCTATTCTCTATTACTATTCTTATAAGTTATTACTTTAGATACTTTATAGTCGTTTCAAACTTTCAAACCTACAAAAGCCACGAAACAGACGCGCAGACCGACAGACACACAGAAACAGACACAGACAGACTGTATAACAATATGAACCAAACTAATATACTGACAATCCATTCAACGTTAATATCTTATAATTCATTCATTCGACTCAATATCGATATTTTGATTCAAGGCATTCAACGATTGCTTTATTTGAGATTTGAGTGCATTTAATGCTATTATTGTAATCAAGTAACAAATCATTCCAATTATGAGCACAAATACTTTCGCACAAATATTAGTTTATAAGTTATTAAGACTTAACAATTGCTGACAATTACATAATGTCTTCAAATAATTAAATAATTACTAAATATTAGAAAACATTATAAAATACAACAATTACTCAAACAATAAATTCATTTTTATAAATAGTTTTAATGTAAAGCTTATATAGAAATAATAGCAAAACTATTAGAAAGCATTCAATAGTTTTTGAGTGACTTTTAATAAATATATTAATAATTAATATTTAATTATTACTAAAGACTAACAAATGTTGAATCAATTGAAATGATTTGTTATAGACTTGACATTAATTGCATTAATTGACGATTTGTTTGAATCGATAATTATGTGATTCATTGATAACTAATATATTGAACAGAAAGTGAAAGAAACAGATTAATGAACAGATAATTAAATGAAAACTCACCACAAATACAACACCATTTCATTAGAGACCACAATTATTGACAAGTTTTGGCACAAAAACTATTGAGATTTTTAATACCAATTCATATGATATTCGATTGAATGTCGAATAATAATAAGATTTTATATGAATTGAATGTTAACCCACAATAATTGTATTGATATAATTATAAATCATAAATACTATCAAACGTTCAATTGATATGAGTATTAGTATTACATCAAAATAATGCAATTCAATAGCTTTTAATTAAGTAATATTTAGTATAATATTACTTAATAATAATGATAATAAGTTTGTATTCATATTAATCTACAAATTGAATACTTTTGGCTCAATTTCATTAATAGTCAAAAGAGACCACTACTGTCTCTAAAGTGTATTTATATGATAAGGAGGGGTACAATAGGTGGGGCTTATGCTTCCAAACGGCTAAAGTGCTTTTTCAAACTATTTATAATTCTTTAAAAATCAAACAAAAATCAGAACAAAATAGAAACCAACCAAAACTTAATCAGTAGTTTGGTTGCATTGGGTTCAATCGGGTCTAACAGGGCTTACATCACATTTACAGTTATAATTAGGGCAAAAAGTAGTGCGTAATCACTCTATAATTTATTGACAGAATTTATTGTACTATAGATTGCATTAGGAGTTCGCTCAACAAAACCAAACCAAAACCAAAACGTTTTAGATTGAAAGTCAATTATAATAAGGAGTCACTACAAATAATGTCACGCTCAAAAGGGCTACTACGGACCCCACCTACCCTATGCAGCGCAATTTTAACGTTATGTCCTATGGGAATTTTTTCATCCCTAGACCCCCACCTCTTCCTTTTGCGTGACATCATTGTGGATCACTCCTAACTACTAAAACAAACTGATAGAAAACCTAATTCAAAATGATTACGTAAAGACCTCTATGAAAACTATGAATCATAGGTAGGGGTCGTCCCTCAAATTCTTTCGATCGGAAATTCCGGAGTTTCTAATATGAATTTTCTGTCTATCGGTGTTTTATTACGAATTCTGAAACTAAAGGGACATAATCTCCGCCTCAATTATTAGCAAACATAAGAACCACTCAAACCTTTTACATACAGTTGAGAATTGATTCGGAGATAAGGGCTCTTCAGTGCATGAATTGAGTTATGCGTGAGACTCTGCGCAGACCTCTATCCACTTAAGAGCCAATAGAAAGCCAATGGCGCGAAAGGAGCAGCGCTTCAAACAACCGATTGGCGCAACTTTTGTAGAATTCGTTAAACATTTGATTCTCACGTGTTTTGCTTTCTATTAATTAATTTTGGTTTTAATTTAATCATTTGCTAACATTTTGTTTGTTTGCATATTAATAGAGATATCAATAGTGAAAATGTCTCACAAAAACATTTATTATTCCGATAAATATTATGACGAAAAATATGAGTACAGGTAATGAAAACATTGCATTCATTTTTATGTTTTTGTTCTTTTCTCTCATTTGTTATGAGTTTAGTTGACATACAATTAAATGCATTATTAATAGTATTAATGATAACAAACAAATGTATTAATTGTATTATTGATTACATTATAACCAATGGTAAGACATGTGGTGTTACCGAAAGAAATCGCGAAAATGGTGCCGAAGACACACCTCATGACTGAGGCCGAGTGGAGAGGACTCGGCGTTCAACAGAGTCAGGGATGGATTCATTACATGATTCACGAACCGGAACCGCATATATTGCTGTTCAGACGTGTTATCTCAGGCTCAGGTCCGGCGCCTTCACAAGTCGAACAATTTAAGGCCGAACTCAACGAACAGTAATGTTATTTTATATTAATATTAATGTCAACCCATTGCTAATCAAAAGAGTTTGATATTTAATATTAATATTTAATAAATAAATGTTTACTTTTATAACAATTATAAACTTATGTTAATATTGATATCAACAATAATTTGATGTATTTCTGAATGCACTAAATTTTGTAAATATTGTATTTAATCTTATTTTGAGTCAAACGACGCATTAAATAAATCACAAAAAGATTTTTATCTTTATTTTGATTATTTTATTCGACAAACATTTGAGACATAATATCTTAGATCAAGAAATACTTTATATGAATAATGAATTACATGTTTTGTTGGTATATAATTAAATTTTATCAAAGAATTAAACTATTTTTATCTCAATATTGCAATCGAATAATCAAACATGAAATGTGTATGAATTACATAAAAAAGGTTACAATAATGCCATTTATTGACAGTTTTATAAAAAACGCTTCAGAAAGTCGTCGAAAGACTAAAATTTAGAAAATTATTGAATAAAAGTAATGACTTAATGATTATTAAGAGAAATAAAAGCAATTATGGCTGAAAGGGCTGAATGGCAGCGATTTCGTCAATGATGGGAGACTTCAATTGAGGAATTTTACTGATTTCCATCAACTTCACGGTCGCGTACTTTTTACGGCAATTCTATGTTAGAATCAATTGAAAGATATAATAATCAAAATCTGATTTGTATGTCAAGAAAGACATGTTTAATGAATACCTGATATTTAGATTGTTCAGACTTTAAGATTATTTTACACAATTGCGATGCACTCGAGAGCAGCTGTTCTTCATTATAACTACTATAGAACTCGAGAGTCGGCGTCCACTTTGTTGAGGAGTCTCCAAAAATTTTGAGCGTAACGTACAATGAAGTGGCGGCTAATAGTGAAGGATTCCAATGCGCGCACTCGTACTCCACAAGAGTCAGTTCCATCAGATACTTAGCCAGAGAATGGATTCGTGAGTCGGCGTGCGCTGCCTTCGAATTACGGCGTAAGAAGTGGAGTGGCAGAGGGCGGCCCAACTCGAACTTGAGAGACTTCAACACTTCTAACTCCATCTTAATTATATCTCTCTTGTGGTAAAGTTTGTCACAAATCATAACAAAGTCTTTGATATCCGGCGGATATATTTCCTCAAACTTGCTGGCTATGAAGAATGCGGTCACGCCCACTAATTGGATCTTATCTTTACTTATCTTTTCATTCTATTCATATTTACAAATTAATTATATGTTTAAGAACTCAATTCTGGTAAAAAACCTGAAAAAAGCGATCCATTATTGAAATTGCGAGATATAAAGTCTCTGGCAGTAAATGGAACTGATAGTGAACGTTAATCAGCCAATCAATGAGAACACTTCGCATTCTGGGAGTCATTTCGGGTTGAATTGAAAGAAAGTTAGACCTTATGTTCTGTGCGTTCTGTTATCAGATGAAATGCAATCTTAAAATTAAGTTCTATACTAATTAATGGAAAAGCTTTAGTCAGACCTCTAAGTGCCTCAAATAGTTATAGATCTCGTTGACATAGTCTGGGGTCAAAAACACATTTTTAGTATCGTTGGCGTCAATGTTCTCGACATCGGGTGGAATTAAATTAGTAGAAAAGGCCATTTCTTTGACTGGTTTCAACTCATTTACATTAGAAATTTGTGAAAAAGCCTTCCCTTTAAGCTTTTTGGTGACAGCCGTTTGAGTCTTAAGAGTGTCGACCGGAATCCTGGATTTGCCACCAATTAGTTTACTACTCATGTCAACCGTTGTCTCGTTGTTCTCATCGTTAACGACCGGAACTTTACTGGTCTTAAACCCGAGTCGAGTGACACGAGAGGCGGTCTTTTATCAAAACCATTACAAGTTTTTCAATAAAAATGTTTAAAATTCAAAAATATATAACAAATACCTGTTTTACAAACGGCTTATTCTTGAGGTTGGGATCGACTGTATTTTGCACTTTATTTTGTCTGAAAGAGACCCCGAATGGGATTCGCTTACCATTCGCTGCAAGAGTGGTTCTCTTCGATACCATTCCTTTGATCCGTTGATTCTCTCCATTGAGACCTTTCTTTGCCTTAAAGTGAAAAAAATGAATGCATTAGTTATAAGACAATTGAGTGCTTTAATCAAATGTTACTGCAATTTGATTGTCACTAATGTTTGATCCCATTTGAGACATGACTTGAGACTTTAATTAATTTAAATGTTATTTAATAAAAGACACGATTAATAAATCAAATTCTCAACAAATGCAATGATTAGAGCCGTTGTGAATGCAATCAATTCTAGAAATAAAGCCTAAAATTGATTTTTATATAAATAAAAGCGATTTAAAGAGTCATTGAGAGTAACAATACATATAAGTTTCAAACGCTTATAAAAGACCGTTGAATGACATGAACTTTAAATTTAGTGAACTTTTTGCTCAAATATGACGTTTTATAGACTTCAAAGACAGTTCTCTCCTATGATTGGATCGATTTTTAAATGCCTGTAATTGTCACGTGATTTGTGATTTGTATTTATCAATAATAGTATTAAATGTTATTTATGTTTCTCTGATCTAAAGTTTTTATTTTTATTTAATATTTAAAGAAAATCTAAAATTTCTATTTATTTCTTCGATTTAAATGTTTTAATAATAAATGAATACAAATATGAAAACAAAATAAAGTCAAAAAAAATGTCAACTTATGTGAACTCAACTGAAAAACCGGAACCGAATTCAGTCAAAAAGTCAACCGATAATGAGACCAAAGAAGAGGTCAAAGAAGAGGTCAAAGAAGAGGTCAAAGAAGAGGTCAAAGAAGAGGTGACAAGTTCTTCGAGCGGAATGATCGGCATTTTGAGCGATTTGGTCAGTGATAAAGATGTGCTTCAAATCATTGACTCTCAAAGAAATATGTCTGTTATTAACCATTGATTTGATTGAAATAAAAATAATTTAAACTTTTAATTAATAGGTTATCGAGATTTGAAAAAACAAATGAAATGTTAGTTAATTGTAATGCTTTGGCTCTCATCAGGTTTGAGAACACGAGTCGAGACCTCAAGAGATATACTCAACAGTTAACTGATATGCAAAAAGATTTGGATTCAGTTTTCCATAGAATCAAATTTTTGAAACTAAAACTCACTCAACAATATCCAAATGCATTCAAAGGTTTCTTTACTCATTGTCTTACTGTATATCATATGAGTTATGGTCTAAATGTGTTTTCTTAATAGTTTGCAGTAATGTTTACAATGTTTTTGATGAAGAAGAAGAAACGACTGAAGATTTGAAAAATATTAAACTTTTGGAACAAATTAAGAACTGAATTGTTTAACTGTAATCATAATAAGATAATTATAAGTATTTTAATTTTAAAAATATTTTTAATGATTTAAATCAATAGACATTTCCTTTTGAAAGTTCAAACATTTTCTCCAAATTCTGTAAATAAAACATTTTATATTCAGTAAAATATCAGTGATTTTTTCAGTTTGTTAATAGTTATCAAAATATGTGTTAATTTATTATTTTATTACATTCTATTATACAATAGCTGTCAAGCAATTTGCTGTAATTTCTAAAAAAACTCATAAAAAGGGCTTATAATATGTAATAGTGCTATAAATAAAATTATGATATAAGTTCAAATATTAACCTTATTATGCAGTGTTATATAATTAAAAAGCAGTGACATTAGTTATAATTGATTTTACAATATTTGTTACAAATTATTAAATGCAAGACTTAAAGATTGCAAACTTTTTATCTAATTTTGATTTGACAAAGATTCTTCTCAATTCTTAACAAAAAAAATTAAGTTTCAAACATTTCTTATGTAATTCACACAAATGTAGTTTCAAACTGAGTCAGGAAAACAAATTATTCTTATTTTGATCAAAACAAGTTCTTGGGGTATTAATTCATTGATTACATTCTTCAAACCATTTTAATCTAAATAAGTATTGAATGAGATGACAATCAGTTCATCTTTTGAACGTACAGTATATGACTTAATTATGTGCTGTATTATAAATGCCGTACAACTTAAACAATGGATTTACAGTTAGAACTAGAAAATACCGAATTAATAATTATTTAAATTAGGATCTCAACTATTAGTTTGCTCTTAATGTAATTGAATTGAGCACCGGTTTTCTTTGGTCTGATAAATGAGATCAAAGAGAAGAAACAAAGAATAAAAGTTGCGGTAATTCACATAAATATTTATATAACGGTAACGCTTAAGGGATTCTTTGAGAGGAATGTTCTGTACGTTCCCTACAAGTTATTGACAAAAACAAAAGAAACGATTGATTTCAATCAATATATTATTTAATACAATAGTTTTTGTTTTATTTGCTATTTTATGACACATTTTATTGCATTAGTGAGAAGAGGTCCACAATTAATTGATTGGAGCCATCAATTGATTTAGTGGTTCATTTAGAAGCTAACGATCGATAAGATATTTTAGTTACGTATGAATAAGTGATGCGTTTTGCGCATTCAATTAGTTTAAGTGATGACAACTTGTGTTTCGCGTTTGTCTTTGACGGGCAGAAAGAGGAGCGGAAACATTCCAATAATACACCCGACAGCGACCCCGAAAGCGCGTCCCAATTGAATAGACCAACGCGTTCGCGCCATTTGCAGCTGAACTAAAGAAAGAACAGGTGTTTGGACACCTATCTTAGCTGCGAACTGTTCCACATAATAAGCGGAGCCAATGCCCGCGACGTCAGACATTGCGTTTCCAAGACCCGCGGCAGCCATTGTAGAGATGCCTAAAGTGACGCCAATAGTGGCGTCGATATAATCGCCGGCTATTATCATAATGAAATTGTCTAAAAATCCAAAACCAATGAAAGGCAACGATTGGTGTATAAAGACTTGTCTCAACTGTGGAAATGTTGGGCATGTGGTTGAGATGAGCTCTTGGTCTCCATTCGACTCTTTTTTTTTATTAAGAGACGAACTGTCACTCAATTGATCCAATTCTTCGTAAAGCAATTGTCTCTCTTGTGGTCCCAATAATGCGACGAAATCTCTGACTCTGTCCTTATCTGAGAGAAAAGATCTACTGCTTTGCCGGTATTTAAAGCATCGGTTTTGTGTCCAAATGAGACCGTTTCGAAAGTAATTCGATCTCAAACTTCTTAATATCATATCTTTTTACAAATTTCGTCAAAACATTATTTCATTCAAACTCATTATTAATTCACTAAAATTTCAATAAAATAACTGATAATTTGATATCAGATTAGATTCAATACAATTATAAGACAATTAGTGTTTTATATAAAATGATTTTGAATACATTGAAAGTCTAAAAGCAATAAATCTTAATATTAATGCAATTTATTTAGCATTGACTCTAAAGTGATTTTGTGCGCACACATGACTCAGTCAAATGCATAAATGCTTTTTAAGACTACAGTAACTGTAAATGTATTACTATTAAGAAATAAGCCTTTCTTTCAATAATCGATAGACAACTGATAGTGATCTCACTCTGATCTGACTGTGAGAAATGCCATTCATTAATAGAGATAATTATTTGAATTAATAAAGTATTGCATTATTAAACGTATTAAACTTTAACATTGAGTTTATTTAATCTCTAACTGATAGTATCTGAAGCATTTAGAGGTTATGTCGTTATGTCAGTCATGTTAGAGACTTATCTTAGTCAACATTAAAAGTATTTGCACCCATCCATCCATCCATTCAATCGCTTCCAATGGATCGTTAGCTTTGACCACAACTCTGCAACTCCTGTCCTCTCAGGACAATCGGTAGTAAATGGACATTAAAAGTATTTATAAATCATTAATAAAATTTATTGTTCGATATATTAGACATAAATACCGGTAAAAATAGTTGTAGTAAACAATAGGAATGTGAATTTTGGATACAATCATATTTTTTTTTAAATAACTTTCAGCTGTTATAATACACTAAAATTTATTTATAAGTATATTCTTTTGTAAAAATTTACTAAAAAATATTTTTCATAATGAATTCAATACTGATTTATAGTGTATTCGTCTGAACTTTTCCTATATTAAAAGTAAATTAAAAATATTTTTTTTAATAAAGGAAAAGTTCAAACGACAACTCATTATAAAAAGTAATTTTTGAATAAAAATTTAAGTGAATAAAGTTCACTATCGATTAGTTAATACTAAGGCATCCACACTTTTAGTTATCCACAAAATATGGCATATAATAGAGAAGTGAAGTTCTGTTCCATAATTAACGACGACTTCGCCTTTAATTACCAAAAAAATAAAATCAAAAATATTAAGTTTTGGTAAATAATAGAGAAAGGCTTACTTTGTGAATGGATTGACCGGTTGATTATGAAGTTCCGCTTCTGTTAATACTTGGTTTGGAACCATTTGTGGCGATAAAAGTCTTGTATCACTTACTGTGCGTTTTCTAATAATAAGTTAAAATTTGATTAATTATACGGTTTTTAATAATTGATTAATAAAACCATTTTATAGAGTAAGTAATGATTTATTTGATTTATTTTTTAATAATACCTAACAGGAGGTGAACCCTGTTTGAGAGTTTCGATGTCATTAAAAATAACTTGTGAGCCGCCAGTACTCGATGGGATGACTTCTCCTTTGAAAATCTGAGTCTCGACCTGTCCCATAATGTCTGCCTCGTGATGAGTGAGCGCATACTTTGACGCGTCTTTAAGATCGATTGATTTCACATTTGAAACCGATTTTTTATTTTTGATTTTTGGTCGCAAAACAGTTCCCAAATCAATAGTTCCGGGAGGTCTGTGGTCTATCCACTTCTCATTACCACTAGAGAGTGAACGCCTGTGTCTCGGATTCACAACTGGAGGCGGATTATGTGATTCTTGTCCAACACTAGCGAGAGATTGTGGCGTATTATTAGATGCAGTCATATATTGATTGGTTACTAAAGGGGTTCCATAATGTGCTAAATCGTATTCAGACTTTCTCTTTAAAACTTGTTGTGGTGTTTGAGTACTCGCTTGACTATCAATACCAGTGGACGGAGCACTCGGACCGTTATTACCACCACTCGAAGGTCTGACACCCGATTGTGAAATTGGATAAAAGTATTCTCTTAATAACTCAGAATTAGTGTCTGCGTTGAGGATCTGTTTCACTAAATTCATCTTATCTTTTGAAATGCAAAGTTCTCTTTCCAGTTGAGCCTCTTTTTCAGCCAAAAGTCTTTCGAACATTCCTTTGAGTCGATCTCTTTCAAAATCTAATTTTTCCCGCATTTTTGCTTTCAATCTTTCCATTTCGAGTTCCTGTTGTGATAATGATCTGTTCTTTTCTTCGACAGTACTTTGACACATTCTCAAATTTCTTTCAAGTTCTGTAATCTTTTTGAGATGTGTTTCACAAATTCTTTCTGTTTGAAAGTTTTTGTTTTCTAGATTTTTGACCTGATTTTCGCGCGCTTCACAATCCATTCGCATTACACTTATTTCTTGTTTGCAATACATATTCTCGCGTTCTATTTCTGCCACTCTTTGTCTTACAACTAGTTCTGCAAAATCAAAAATATTTAGAAATTTTGATTATTTTACAAAAATTTAAGTAATTTACGGGTTTCTTTCAATTTTTCAAATTTTGATTCTTTGTTTCTCTTTCTTTCCTGTAAGCATTCGAGCCATTCCGGGAATACTTTGTCATCTTCAGGGTCTTGAAGCTATTGATTACAGTTCAATTAGAATTAATTAAATTGTCTCTTAAAAGAAGCGAATGCAGACTCACCAGTGATGTTGGGAAAGGCGGACCCACTATATTAATAGCCGCCAAATCAACTCCACCCAAATTTTCGTAAAACTTGGGTAAAGTCTCGCGATAATTGAAACGATTCATGGGATTAAAACCTCTGGTGACTAATACTTCTTGAGAATGTTCAGCAAATTTCATGACATGCTATCATTAAATGCAATAATATTTTCATTTTTCAAATGAATGTCAAAATATAATAAAAACAAATACAAACCAGAGTTTCATCATAATCACTAGCACTCGGATTCACGCATATAATCATTTTGACACTGCCTTCGCCCTCAAAATAGCTTTTAAACAAATGCGTCAGTTTGTTGTCTCGATACGGGACCACTTTATTGCCATTATTTTGTTGATTCTCTCTTAAGATGTCGATGCAGTTCCTCAAAGCCATCAGTGAGTTATTTATATTTCCCGCTTCTCTAAGTCTGTCGCCAGTGTTTTGAGTGCGAACTGATCTCTCACTTCCGGCCAAATCAACAATTGAGAGCTGACTCGTAATTAAGAATCTTTCGTCTTGAATGACTTCTTCTCCGTTGGAGTCTACCGGCGCCTGAACTAATCTGATGGTGAATACGCTGTGAGATCTGCTCGACTCGGTGTTGAGGTTCGTGTGTGCGATACGACGCCGGCGAACACCTTTGATGAACACTTCGAACGCTTCGTCAGCACTCTTCACCTCTACTTCAGTGCCTCCGTTCACAAAAACTCGACGTCTGTTATCCTCTCGAAGGACTTTCGATTGTGGCTGTCGTTGACTTTTGAGCGAATCCATGGAGTCGTCCAATAAGTCGTAAATATAATTGTTGTAAATCTCAACGTATGAAACAAATACAGCGTAATTGTTATCACTATTTATTTCTTCAATTATTGAGTTATCCTTAACTCTCAACTCCCAGTCCTCTGAGTTCTCTTTCTTTTTTTGTGTCCACTCTGTTCTCTTTGCCGATCGAGGAGTTCTTGAATAGAAGGCTGGCGTTGAGGGTGTTTTGGGAGCATTTCTCTCCTTCTGCTCTTTCTGCCACTGAAGCAAAGCGTCAGGAGTTGACTGAATCTCAAAGTGGTTCTGACCGTCGGGTATAAACACATATTTACGACTCTGCAAGTTATTGCTCATAAGACTGTTGAATATCACATCTAAACAACGCGGAAGAATACCAGAGTCTTGTGGGGAACCGACTATTGTGTGGGTCTTTCCAGAAGAGGTGATTCCGTATGTGAACAAAAGACCTGACAATTAAATTAAAGCAAACTTTAAATAAGTGTTTAATAAGAAGTAAAACAAACCATTTTTGCCGTTTATGAGGTCTGTGACCAACGGAAGAGCGATCTCTTCGAACAGCTCTTTCTGTGATATGTTCTCATCGAAGACATGTTTGAATTTATAGAAGAGATCAGTTCTCGAGCCGTTCGGAGCACACAATCGGATGAGAGTATTGCTGTTGACAACTCTTCGCACAGCCAACAGATCCGTATAATTAGAAAGCGGTCGAAGACGACAATACACTTCCACCGGTTCTTTGTTTTGGTTGTTCTCTCTGTTGTTCAAATTTGGCTTCGGTTTTGTGGGCGGACCAGACTTTTTGAGCGGCGTTTTGGGTCGACTGCAATACATTTCAATACATTTTAATTACATTTAAATATTATTTACATAACTATTGATTACAAAAAAATATTTGAAAATAACATTTATTTTTGAAAATTCAAAAATAAATTCAAAAATATAAAACATGTCATACACGGGACGCATCTCTCAAGTGATCCAATTGTTTATAATTTATTAATTAAAATAAAATTTACTTTAAGTGCAATACAATTAAAAATAAAATCAAATTTTAATCAATAAAATCGTTAATACTTTGAAGGCTTTGAAAGAGTGTTTGTATTGAGTGATCACATAATGCTTTGCGCCTTATTTTCCGTTAAATATAATCTCAAAAACCAATAGAAATTGTTGTTCAAAATGTGATAATAATATGACGTAAAGTACGTCTATATGTTTGCACTATAAGAGACCCTTACAGTGCAGATTCAGTTCTAAGGCGAGATCCATTGAGTACGTACGCAAAAAAGTAAACTTTTGACCCCCTCCTCCTATGTACGCATTTTCACACGTGACCTAATGTTAAATATATAGGAGAATATGAGTGTACACTTTTGACTGACCCCCTATGAGTGCGTACGTACTTAATGGATCTCCTAATATTAATACCTATTCGTTTGATCCGTTTGTTGAACACTGTTTGTTCACCACTCGGTCGAGTGTCAAAAGTGTATTATATACAGTGATGTTAAGTACTCGAGCATTGGTGCTCGAGCGCTATCATCACTGATTATATATTAAGAAAATATGAAACATGTTTTTATTTAAACAATACATCATTTTATAGAATAAATACATATTATTCAGTTTTAAATAATTTATGCATTGAATGGCACAGTAATCACATTTTCCCTTAAAATAAAAAAATGATGTGTTGCGTAAGAAAATATGCTTTAAATCATGAAATGAGCGAACTTTTAGCACTTCAAACCACACTTTCAAAGGTCCTCAGCTCCAGGAGAGGAATAGCTTCCGAAAATCCAGAAAATCATCGGTTTTCTGTGACTATTTCTAAATTCTGAGATTGAGAATCCTGATCGGGGTCAACCCCACCTGACCCCCCCCCCCCCCCTTGGGAATGTTTGCTTAAAACTCCGTAACGCTCTGTACAAAAGCGTAAGCGCGAGTGTGAACTTCTGAATGTAAATCACTGTTTATAACTTTTATCCTTACAGAACTGTTTCATGACTGTATATAAATAGCTGGAAAGCGATTCTACTTGAAGGTGATGCGTTTAGTAAAGTTCATCACGAGAGAAGAGTTATACTATTATTTGATTTTGAAAATAATCAATTTTTTATATCTTTAAAACTATGATAACAGTCGTCAATCAAAGCTTAATATTTATTTCTATTTAAGGATTAGTTAAGCAAACAGTAAATGTTGAAAAATGTTTAATCTTTAAAAATAGATAAAAGACTGTTCCAAAGTTTAGCCTTCCCTACCATCACTTCATACATAGTAGAACCACAACCGGATCCTTTAGTAATTTAGTGCAAGAAATAGCAATCCATTCCATTGTTTGGACCAAACAATAAATGAGAAATCATTTCATAAAACAGTCTCAATGAAAGAAATCTTAATTTTCTGACATATTTTTCATATTTCAAATAATTTAATAACTACTGAGTTTTGTCCAAATAAAAAACTACCTGTAAATCAATCTTTAATGAAATTTTGCTGATCTGTCACGCATGTGATTGTAATACTTTTTAACAATTGTTATACTGTACATGTGGATGGTCTGTTGCAAACTCTAATTTATATGCAATTCATATTAATAATTGGGTTACTCTCTCAGTGACAGCGTCTCATACAGTATATGCACTATTTTGAAAAAAAATAGCTGTTTGTATTTTATTTATAGTTCTCTTACAGTTTTGATTATCAAAATTTTAAAAAATTAATTGCAAAAAATTTTCTACTCCAACATATATTTGATTATTTAAACAAAATTAAATTTGATTGCGATCGGTTTCAATTAATTAAAATCTCAATTTGTTAAAAAATGAAATACACTGTTATTAATATGATGTGAAAGTACTGTACCGGTAAATAGTTTGCGTATGTGTACTAATAAGAGTAATCATCATTTAATGCGATATACATTTAATTTCTATAATTATCAAAATTATTAGTGAAATAAAAAATAAATGAATTTTTAAATATGACATGTCTGAAGACAAATACACCCTTTAATTATATTAAAAGTTAGTGAAATGATTGTAAAACTAAAATAATCTGATGTACAGTACAATATTCAGGAATAAAAAGTGAGAACATTTGTTTGATCTCCTCTTATAAGCATAAAAGGTGGCATATCATGTGTAAGCGTTTCGAGCCATGCCATATACAATGCTGCAGAACATGTTCCCTTTCGAGGCATAGGCAAAGTCCTAAAAGTTAGTCAACAAGTTTAGAATTAATCAATTAATTACATGAAATTAGAATTGAATAGTTTTCAAATCAAACTCACATTACAATAAGTGTCGCGTCTTTAGAGTGTTCGCAAAGCAGCTCTCGAAGCCTCATATGACGATAGGTCTGTTTTTTAAATATAAATATTTATAAATATGAACAAATATTTTTCAAATATATTTTCTGTCAATTAATTTCTCACTTTATCCTTAAGTGCGAGCAATTCTGAATCAGTGACAATTAATTTATTTGTGTTTTCATTTTCACTTTCATCTCCATTTGCATCACTGCTATCCGTATCTTTGGTTCTCCACTTAGATATCAAATCCTTAAACTCTTTTTTACTCGACTCTTGTGGTGGTTTCACAATATCTGATATGACTTTAACATCTGAATAATCGATCCTGAATTTGCTGAGCAGAGCCGCCATATTTCGCTGTTCAGTGTTTAAGTCATCTTTTTTATTGGCCAAAGAAAATACCCTTAATTTGCATCCTTTCCATTGTCCTCTAGTGCTTAACAGATAAGGCAATAGCAAAGTGAGCCCTCCGTCGTCGTATAGCCACCAAACGTCGATAAAGCCTTTCTTTTGTTTGCGTTGAAATTGGTTGACAGCCATCAATATTTCTTTGGGCACATCTTTTATTCCTGTGGGATTGTTTGATATCGAATAGGGTTGTTGTTGTTGTGCACTCACATCTCTTTGAGAACTATGCGTCGATGGAATCGAATCACGAGAACTAATACTACCTCCTTATTGAACAATTTTAAGTAATTATATAGTAAGTTAATAAAAAATCAAAACGATCCCAATGCTTACGGTGTGAAATATGCATAGCAGACAAATGATGTCCGTTCTGACTGAGGTCTTCTTTTGACAAATCGATGCTAACATAGGACGCATTTAAGAATCTCCCGGCGGAAAGCATCCCGTTTTCATTCATGCACTCAAGTATTTCCGATATTCTTCCATAACGTGAATAATCCAAACCATTTGGCAAACGAATGATCACAAGAGACAGATGTTTGTCGAATATATTACTAATTTATTATAAAAGTAAAATTAATTATAAATATATTTAATTTTGTCATTTGAGATAATGAGAAGAAAAGCTTTAAATTAATAATGAAATAATAAAATCAATAGTACTGTATAGTATTGAAGTAGTCAATCACTTCTTCAGGTTCACTGGTCTGCCAGTTTGACTTAAATCCAAGCATAACTATATTTGGACGCAGTTTTCCCATTCCTACTGACTATAAATAATAATATTCACTATTTTATAAATCTAAATATGATTTTAATTAATGATAAAGTAGGACTCACTTGAATCATAGATTTAACTCCTTTGGTGAGTGTTTCTTCTTCTACTAAGTTATAAAAGCCTTTAACTTTTCTTTTCAGGAGCCAAAAGTTTGACTCTTGAATAAGAGAATTGCGAGCTCTTTGCGATATTGATCCCTAAAATAATAATCAATTTAGGATTTTGTAATACAATCTCATAAGCAGCAAATAATTATACATTAACAACATGACCACAAACAATAAGACCAATTCCTTTGGAGATACAATATGCAAAGTCGACCAGTGGTGGTCGGAAAGAAGGATTTCCAGTCAAAACTAAAATTTGAGGTCTAAATGAATGAAATTTTTATGCAAAGTTATAAGTTATTTCTCTCCAAATCATGTTCTATACCTAAAATTTTTGACATGATCTGGAACTAGATTTAGACGATATACTGAATGTAATGCTGATCGATATGTCTGTGCCTGTGTTGATGAGCCCCAGTTCACATCTGTTTAAATTTAAATTTTAATTTTAATAGTGATTATAATTTTAGCATTTCATGGATTTTCATCTAATTTAATAGAAAAAAAACTAGAGATTCCTTAAAGAATTGAAATCATTTTACTTGTAGTTATTTTTCCAAAACTATAACTTACACTTCATTTTTTATAACATGATCTTATTGTTATTGTTTTTAAAAAATAATTTACAAAATTTATAATAAAAACCTGGTTTTCGATGTAAAATCCATAAATATAATGCTAAGACAATGACAAAAGTGACGAGTGCTGTCGACCAATGAGTTATGAACATTACGATAAGGCAGAGAATAGCACCCAATAAACTGCACCACATATTGTAGTACTTAAAGGCAGGTCTAAAACCGGGCGATTTGGCAAACGACGCGTGAAAGCACGAAAAATTGATGAGACAATAAGCGGCTAAAAAGAAATTTGAAATGATAGGCGCGATCGCATTGAGGTCTCCGATTAGACAACAGGCGAGTGCTATAGTAAATGCGAGAATATATCCTCTTCGCGGCTCATTATTCTTTCCAAACCCTTTTCCGAAGTATTCAATAAGAGGAAAGAGTTTATCCTTACAAAGAGCCTGAAAGACTTTGGGAGCACTGACCAGACTGGCCAGTGCTGAGGAGAGAGTTGCCGCAAATATTCCCGCGTATATTAATGGTCCAAAAGCTGATATCAATTCAACGACTTGATAGAAATGAGACAAACCATAATTGCATTTCCCATTTGGGCCCAATTGACAGTTAGTTACATATTGGCTATAATTTGAGGGATAATTTCGCACATAATCTACTATTCCGTTTGCATCTCTAACTACTGTCGCACCGCATATGAATAGAAATAAAAGATAACTTAAAGTTGTGATCGCTATCGCTAAGAGAGTTCCGCGAGGAATACTTGCTTGTGGATCCTATTCAAAAATGCAATCCAGTCATTATTTTATCAATTACTAGTACAAGAGTTTACAATAATTTATAGAAACCAAATTATGTAAACTCTTCATTTCCTTTTCACACATCAGTTACAAATTTACGTACTTTAAGATCGCCTGAAATGTTAGCGCCCGCCAGAATTCCTGTGGCCGCGGGAAAGAATACGGAAAATACAGAGAAAAACGTCTCACCTTCAAATCGCGGCACAAAATTGTCAACAATTAATTGACCTAAAAATGAAGTCTATCAATAAACTGAATTATTTATTCAAAAACATGACATACCATCCCAACCAATAAATCCTTTCGATTTTTTCTCATCACTAGGAGGTATGACTGATCCAATCAAGAAATCAGCCATTGCTACCAGCAGAATGATAAGCAGCACTATTTGGGCCTAAATTACACAATTAATTATTCGCGTAAAGTAATTCATCGTCTATTTTAAGTTTTAATTTTCAAGTTTTCAATTAAATATTGACGTCATTCAAAATTAACTTAAATTCAAATTCAATAAGATTTTTGTCAATTTTTAATAATTTCAAAAATAAAATCAAAGCAAAAGTATTATACCTTTGTTTCCCATTCAGTTCCAATTATCGCAATACCAAGTAATAAACAAACTGTTACAGCACTTATTATTCTTACGTCATTCAGTTCGCCGTCTATTAATTGTGTGTCATTTGTCTATAAATATGGTTTCGATAAATGCAATAAGATTTTCAATATAACTCACTATTTATAAAATCTTTGGAATCATTAAAAAATATTCTTTTCAAATATTGAAAAGAAATTTTAAAATTAGTTTCAATGAATTGAAGCTTTCAAAATATTTATGACTTTAATTTTGAAAACAAAACTGTCGGACAAACAGTACAGTCACAGGGAATTGTGCTATGGGTTGGATCTCAGACAAGACCAAGCTCAAGCCAGTGATCGATCGACATAAGCATGTTATGATCGACAGTAAGCCTAACAATTGGCAAAAGGGATAACAGGAAACACCGCTTTTATACTGACATTAAAAAGATAATCCATTGAAAAGAACACATACCTTAAGCAAATCCCTGAAAGCTTCAGCAAAGCCGACCGCATACATGGCAACTGCCACTGCATTCGCAATCGAAAATATGACACCAATCGCACCGCCAAACTCAGGGCCTGATTAAGATCAACATTTTATAAAACATTATGAAACAAAACTATTTAATAGTAGATTCACCTAAACATCGACTGATCATATAATAAGTACCGCCGCCTCTCACTTCTCCATTCGTACAAATGGCTGACATAGATATGGAAGTAATAGTTGTGACAACCGTAGCGAGGATTACGACAAGAGCTCCAAACCCAATACCAGCCTGTGCGACAACCCAAGAAAGACGCAGAAATAGCATTACTCCCCATATGTTTAGAAGGCATCGAACCTTAAATGAATCACAAAAATGATTTAATTGGACGTCAATATTAAACTATTGACAAATAGCTATAAAAAATAGCAATATTTACGAGCACTCCTTGAATCCAACCGAACTTGACTGCGTTCTCTGTATTCACTTCTCCATTGCTTTTATGCTGATCTTTATTCTGTAAAATAAATAAACCTTTATTTCTGATACTGCATGTCATTTGGATATAATTCTACTGTAGTTTATTATTCAATATTAATCAGTTTTAATATAATTTAGGATTTATACAACATATTTAGGATATCATTATTATTATAATTGTCATAATTTGTACACTAATTTCATAAATCGGTATCACGTCAAAAGGGCGCAAATACAAAAGAACCTATTTTAATATTTATTTTCAAAAATGGTATGTAGGTAGTAGGATCCCCCTCCTAGGCTCTAAAAATTTACCCTGGTATCCCAAGCGATCTCTCTTATCTCTGATCAGCCCAAGATTCTGCCGTATGCTACTCATGAATTGCTTCATTTTGGGACATATTATACTCAAGAGTGAGACCATACTTATTAAAACATAGCATAATATCTTTTTAAGTCATTTTTCGGGGAATTAGAAAGAGATTGTTTTAATTTTTATTCCATTTCTGAGTGGGCTAATGCTGAGGGCCTACAGATTGCTTGATATCACCGTTAAATTAGTGTAGCGTTAGGGGTTCGAACTCGAAGCCCTTCGATTAAAAGCTCGTCACCTTTCCACTGGGCTGTTATGACTCCACTTTTGCAAATGTATTGCAATAATTGAATGAATCAT
>JAUJYT010000072.1:0-34654 GCA_033996565.1 Nanhermannia nana
CTCTAAAAAATATTAATATTGTCACTTATTTTAATCGCTTTCAAAATTATTAGTATTTTTTGCTATAATCTGAACACATTTTAGAACCCATAGAAGCTATCTTGCAATCTGTTGTAATAATCGAAATTTGATTAAAAGCTGGTGAACAAAATCGAAGTCTAACTGTATAACAATAACTAGACATTCATCAAATCCGACTTGAGTTTAAGCTAAAAGGGATTTTTTTATGCCTAATATCGGTTACTAAGATCAAGACTAAGATTATAGATATTATTACGGAACTCTATTCAGTTTACTTGAAAGGATTTCAGTTAATTCCTTGAACTATATTTGAGAAATCCTTTATTATTTTTTTTACCATTTATTACTTATATTACTCACAACTTATACTTCTATACATCAAATTAGACGAAAACAAGACCAGAATTGGAAGAATTAGTGAATATATATAAGCCAGAAGTAATTTGGTCTGATGGCGATTGGGAGGCGCCCGATACTTACTGGAATAGTACAGATTTCTTGACCTGGCTTTACAATGATAGGTATTGAGAGAGTAATAAAAATTACAAATTGAAATCACGATTAGATTAATGAAAATAATTCTCGATTATTAGTCCAGTAAAGGATACAGTGGTAACAAATGACAGATGGGGTATCGGAACCTCTTGCAAGCACGGAGGGTATTACAGCTGCGAAGACCGTTACAGTAAGTTATTGTGTGCTGACTGGTCAGTGATAAAAGTGGTTTCATAAACATGTCGTGTGTATCAGATCCCGGAAAGTTGCAAAACCATAAATGGGAGAACGCTATGACTATAGACAAAAGCTCGTGGGGTTTCAGACGTGATGCACAACTTAGTGATTATTTGACTACTGATGAGTTAATTACTACTTTGGCGGAGACTGTTAGGTATATGAAGAGTATATTAAGTTCACGCCTATAATAAATAACATTTATTCTCAACAAACTTACAAATTAGTTGCGGAGGAAATCTATTAATAAATATCGGGCCAACACATGACGGAAGGATTGTTCCTATTTTTGAAGAACGTTTGAGACAATTTGGGTCTTGGCTTTCAATCAATGGAGAATCAATTTATGAGACCATACCGTGGAAGCATCAAAACGATACCATTACTGAAAATATTTGGTAACCAAGAGATAACTAATTTATGTATATCTGTAACCGCACGAGTCCTTATATTTATTTGATTTATTAGGTATACACAGAAAGAGAATATTGTTTACTCAATAGTTCTCGATTGGCCACAAAGTAATCAGATAGTATTGGGTGCCGTCGAGACCAAAGCTGTTAGCGGTATACAACTTATTGGTGTGAAAGGAAATCTTAACTTTACAGAAGCTACTGGTGGCGGAACACTTGTTACTTTTCCTCAATTAAATCCTGAAAGCCTTCAATGGGCTTACGTTTTGAAAATATCTTCAAAATAATTTTTTATTTCTTGAATAAAGATATGATAAAATAATCTTTTATTGAGTTGGAAAAAATTGTGGTAAAACATTAAAATAAAAAAGTGCAGAAACTTTATATTTATTTGCGATAATAAGATAACAATAATCTAGAAATTAAACTGTATTATTGCTTCAATTGCACTAAAAAATGAGAGCTAATCTACATTTTCATAACTAAAAGGTAACAAAAACCTGAGTTATGTCTAGAATAATCTTAATAACGATACGAATGGCTCATATGCTTCCTGATCTATTGCTAAGATACTAAAAATATAGCCTAAAAGCCATTTCCTCTCATTTATTTTAAACTAACGATTAGACTTTAACTCTTAACTGAGTCTATAACGAATACGACTGCATATTGTTTGTTATCTAATATAAACCGTCAAATCTTAACTAGACATAAGTGCATAACTCTAATTATTTTTATAGTTTTCTAAAGTCTATATAGATTTTAGCAAAATTATGTTCATCTCTCGCGTTACGCATTTGTTTATTCTATATCTGTAGCCGCACAAGTAGTTCTAATTTAAACTTTAGCATCAGTTTAGCAAAGCTTTATCATTAGTTTTTCTCTATCTATTCAAAAATTAATTCAAACATTCAAAAAATTAAATCAAGTTCAAGAGCACAGTCCTAAAGTTGAAGAAAGTTGTCTAAAGTTTAGGGCGTGAATCGACTAATTAATAGCTGATAAAAATAGAAGAGACGTGTCATTTAAATATACGAATAGCTAAATAAATAAGCAATAGATTGTCGTAATAAATAAGAAATTCATTCAATTGAAAATAATTTATTAACTATATTTCAATCGAGTTATAAAGTTCGCATATTTCTAATTGCAATGAATTTATTAACTTTCATCAATTCTTATGAAACTGTTCACCAGAGCGTTAATTCCCTCGATTGTGTTCACTCTATTTTCGCAGAATTTAAAACAATTAATTAAAGTTGAAATAATTTTTTTGTTGCCAAACATTTTAACCCTTTCCTCCTAATTGCAGTCAGATTGCAGTCATCTAAAACTTGTGCAGACTAATGAATATTTGCATGGATATAAGTTAGGTTTAAGATGAGATAAAAATAAAGTTAACCACACTATGAGTCAGTGTTTAATTATAAGGCATATCGAATTAATTTGTTTTTAATTAGTTTTTAAAACTTGTGTTCAATCGAATGGTTACAAATTTTTCATTGTTAGATTCAGTAACAGCTAATATATTATTATGTCATCAAATTTAAAACTAATTACCCATTAATCATGTAAGCAATTAAACAGTAATAATTGGAAAATGAAAGCTTCACTTAATTAAGTCAGTCTTCTATCTACTCAAATAAGGTTTACTCTAAGTATTCAGAGTTACAATATATTCATATAATTGTTTATTAACATTCATATAATTAAAAGGGCTTCTTAGGAATTAATAAGTAATGGTTGAGATAATATTTTCAGATTAATCTTTAATAATACCTAAAGAGCTGACTCAAGCGTTCTCTAGTTGTGGATCATTATGTATATTAATGATATAATACTATAGATATAGTCTGGATATAGTTATTCTATAATTATAATAATATAAGGTAATAATATTAGATAATATTAAATAATATCATATAATATTAGTTAAGTTAATATAAATATGTGAATTTTCATATAAGAACTTATAAAGCTTTATATAATAGCTCTCTTTTATTGATGTGGGAATTTTCAGGAGCATAGCTTTTAATGCTAAAATTCACGCAAGCATTCAGTCAAATATCAAGAATTCAAAGTCTTATGTAAATTGTATGCAGAACTTAATTATATGATCAATTATGATAATAGTTTGGTTCAGCCACAATTGTTCAAACATAATTGTATTTTTGTATTATTCCACTTATTTTATTCTTTTATATTCGTACTAATTTTCAGATAAATATCTTTTGGTTGAGACCATCAGAATATGGTTTTACAATTTTGGGACCAATTCTTATTAGTTATTCTTAAGTTGACATTAATTCTGATGTTCAAACAGTATCAATAGTATTGCATTTTTAGAAAGCTCTTCAAACTAATGTAGAACATAAGCGCATTCGCAAGTTTGAGCTTTAGCTTATATAAAACAATATTAAATATAATAATTTCCATAAATAATTTCATAATAAGATGAACCTTTATTTCATATCAAAACATTTAGATTTAATTATCCCTTTGTTTGATAATAAAGTTTCGTGTTTTGCGAATATTAATTGACTGAGCGATTGTACAGTAATTCTAATACATCTTTATTCAAAAATATAAAACATAAACAGAATAATAAACTTTCGAAACAATATAACATAACATTAAACACTTTCATACAGATATTAAAGTCATATACTATTTCCAGATTCATAACCTTTTCATTTTGAAGAATTTCAAAACAAAAAAAGTTACTAAAAGAATATCGTTTACAAAATTTAAATTTTTTAGATTTTGAATAATTATTTTTAAGTAGAAACAAAATCTTAATGTTTTTGTATTGATTATGATACAGTACAAGAGAAGCTGACAGTTGACAGCAATGAGTTTACTTGTTAGCAATTTATGCTCTATACTTAGGGTGAACACATCTTATTATATTTCAAAACTGGACAACTTTAAAAATCAAAGGGGTACCAAAAGATAAATTTTGAATAAATTTTCAAAAGGAATGTGGAGATCAAGCACTAGATTTTTTGAAAATAGCCAATATCTGGACACTATATTATTACAAACATAAGAATCGATAGTTTAAAAACCATTATATGATTTATGAATTGTTAAATCTTATATTCTTTTCAATATGAACTTTAATTAGAAAACTTATTTTTGCATAATTTGCAGAATTCAAAGCTTTAAACTATACTCAACTAAATAATTGATAAATAATCTTACATTAGGCATAATTTAATTATTACTTAAATTAAGTGATTTCACTCTTCAGTAAGAATAGAGCATTGAACTCATTATAACACGAATCCGGGTCTGATCATAGGATACGGAATAAAAGGTTGTCCTGCTGTGGATCTGTCATATGCTTCCCGATTGTAATTCTTAAATGAATATCCAAATGACTCAGAAATTTTTAATTTGAATTCCAAACACTTTTGAAATTTTAATTGAATTTTATTCAAATTTTAATAATTATTATAAATAGAATTTACATAATATAATATAATAATTCTAAGTTAATAATAAGTATTGGAAATCATTTGTCACGCAAGCTTATTCATTAAAAGCTTATAACTATTTATAATTTATGAGCTTATTATATACTAATTATACAGTATATATATTCTATTTTCACATTGTTTTAAATAACTTGAATATATCTTTTTGAAGAAAGGCTTTCAATAATCAAATAAATAGAATCCTAAAGGAAAGTATTCAATATTCAACAAGAGCTTAAAAAGTTTGTTTGCAAAGACAACTAAAGACTAAAAAACATTTGAGTAACAAATTTAATTATTTTAGTGAAACATTTTTTCCCTTAACTTATCATTTATGTAAATCTTGAGTTGAATAGAAATTATAAACAAGCGCTCACTTAAATTTAAATTACTGGGAAAATGCTAAACAAAAATATAATCACTTCTGGTAAAAGCTGAGTATTAAACAAATAATAAAGTTAGAAGTGATAACTTTTTTTTCTAGTTATTCCCAACACATCCATAATTATTTATCATAATCAGCGAAACGTCTGCCCAGCATTTCATATGAATTCACAGTTAGCTCTAATGAATTTAAATAGCTTTGCGTGAAATTTAATGGTATTTATTTGATTGAGTTGTGAGATATACTAAAAAAATAAATAAATATTTTAATTGGCAAAGGAAGTCATGCGAATTTTCTTTTTCTTTTAGAAATCCTGCTCATCTTAATTGACTTCATTTGAATTCTAAACTTTTAAATTCAGGTTACAGTTGAAGTGCTATTTTGTAAATACTGTATTTTCAAAATTGCTGTTCATCTAAATTAAGGTATATTTATAGTGAACTTTCTAATTATGCTTAACTTATTAAAAAAACACTAATCTTAATGTTTATTGAATTGATTAATTAAATGATGATGAGTAGATTCCAATAATAATTGATGTGAAGTGCAGTTATATTGATTCTCACATAATTGATCCGTGAGAACCATTGCAAATGCTCCAGAATTTGGAAGTGATGCGCACTATATTTGGAAGATTGGAGTTTCCTATTTCAATACTTTCACTTTTGCTATTCATGCGATTTTTTACATTGATTTTATATTTAATTATCTCGTTTTGCTTGCGTTCACACAATTTAATCACATTTTTGGTTTATTATTGTTTTCCGAAAAGTAATTTCGATTTTTTAAGAGCGAATTGAATAAAAATAGTTGTGATACTCATAGCTGTGGTCCTAAAGAGAATTAAAAAATAATTTTGCTCTTTATTTGCTAATAATTCTATATTTACTTGAAATTGCTTTGAATCTCAATCAAATGAAAATAAACTTCTTTTACTTAATTTGAAACTTTTATTCATAACGAGTTTTATTCAGTAAATATGATTTGAAAAGCAAAACTAATCCTAATTTAAACTATTGAGAGAAAATAATTTCACAGAAATATAATTTGAAGTTCTATGAAATTAATAACAAAAAAGCTATGAATGCATATTTGAAATAACTCTTAAAATGAGTTTACATGAAAACACGTAACTTACGATCGTTAGTCTTGATTGACTTGATTCAAAAGTATTTCATATCTTTCGCAACGTTTTCATGTCTGAATATTAAGCTATGATTAAATTCATTAAAATTTTAATTTTCTAAATCACTATCTTATTTGATAGCATATCAATTAAATAGAGTCAAATATTACACACTCGACGAACAAGTTGGCTATTCTTTAAATAAAAACTAGTATTTACCTAATCATGAATTCAATTATCAGTCAATCAAATCTAATGCAATGAATTTTTAAACAGCCGTATAATGAAGTATTTTAACACTAGTTTTCTCGAACTTTTCACCAAAAATGGTTTCATTAAATGAAAATAGAGCCAAAATTATCAATTAAAAGTTACTTTGCATTAATTGTTTCAAACAAATAATACGAAGAGTTCATTTCTCTGACCGTAAGTGCTCGTAAGTCTATTTCTCGACTATTTGTCGCCTATTTCTATTGGTATATAAAAACGAATGAAAGAACGGATGCTTTTAGTGAAGCCTTTAGAAAGAAAGATAAGGAACCTTTAGGATTGATTTGATGTTAAAATTTATTGATAAATGGTATTAATGCTTAATATACTGTATATTTCACCTGTTTATAAAAGAGTTTTTTTGCTATTGCTCTATATTTGAGTCTTTGATTTACTTTGATATGAAATAATAATCTAAAATAGACTCTAATTATCTTATATTTATATAATTTAATGTATAAATCGATTTGTAGTAATGGCTATAATTCCTTTTAAACATCTCGTAAGTTATTGCCTGTTAGGCCAAAGTTTTAGTTAAATCTTAATTTCTAGCAATAAACTAGAATTAAATGAGACTCAGGTCTCAGGTTCTGATCTGATGCAAAAGTTATATCTTTTATTTAAGAACCAATTTATTTCAGCAAATGGTTCAGTTAATTAATTTTAAAATCTATTATAGAGATCAAAAGCAGTCAATATTAGAACTTGAATCTCATACTAATGAAAAAGTTTGTGACTCCAAGTTTAAAGTTTATAATTTTAATAACTTTTCAAGGTATTGATGGGCAGGATATTGAGCTCAAGGTGTTTGAGGCGAAACAATCTTAGGCCTCGAGCAGAATATCATTTTTACAATTAAAGTTCATATCGAATTCAAACTATTAATTTGCAAACTTATTATACATTTTATTAATGATTATGGAAATGCAAATACAGTAAATGCAAAAAAATTTGTTTAAAATAAGTTATAAATTAGAACTTTGCAAAACGTCTTTTTGAAGAGATAAGAAAAGTAAAAATAGTAAAAATAGTAAAAATAGTAAAAATGTTTCCTTTCTATTGATAAGTAATTGTTGGCGGAAATAATGAAGAAAAAGGTAAATAATCTTTTTTCGACTGAATTGACAAAAAAATTGACTCAAACATTAATCAAAGATATGAAATTTGATATATTTCTTACTAATTGCAGACAATTATCAAAAATCTGATAAAAATTTTTACTCAACTTTCTTAATAAATGCATATTTTTAGTTCCTTTTCCAACTTTAAAAGGTTTTCAATCTCAGAGATAGAACGATATGATTTGCGATGAATTTTTAGCATATCTTAAAGTTTATAAAACAGATTTATAAAAAGCTTCCATAAAATAAAATTTAATTTCTTGAGAGAATTCTTGACTCTGTTTATTTAGATCATTGAATAGGAAAAGAGCGTTAATTTGAAAGTATATAATAAATTAAATTCAGTATTAATTAGAAATTGAATAATAAATAATTGTTAAACAAATGATTACGTTTCCTGATTAGTCACTGACTGTAATCAAATCAGGACAACAGTTGATTCGCTTGACTTGACTGTCAAACTAATATCAAAAGTAAAATAAAGTTTTGTTTGAAAAAAGCGAACTTATCAGCAAAACTATCACATCCTGTAAGTAGACTAACATTTAAACTTTTAATCGCTTAATTACCTTAAATAAAAAGAGAATATATTAATAGATCTTATGGTGTGATTTAAATCAATTTATCAAAGCGCTTAAGAATTTTGCAAAAATTAGTGACACATTATTTTAATTTAGTGTAGCGTTAATTAAAGCAATCATTTTAATACTTCCACAATATTCAGTCTTAAGAAAATTGTTTTTTTCAACTCAAAAATAAATTCTAACTTTATTCTCAAACAACTGTAATCTTCTCATATATTGAGCGAAAATTAAATGAAACCCCACTTTAAGTTATGTTTTAAGGGCTTAACAATATTTTAAAATAATATCTTCGGATGTTTTACATAAAGGAAAGAAATTTTTTTAATTAGTTTGTATTAACATAACTTTTAGAGCCCTAGAAATAGGAGCATTAGTTCCCACGGATATTGTGAACAGAATACAGAACAAGCATTAAAAGGCATAATATAAGTTACCATTTGATTATTATCATTGGTATTACTCTGATCTGAAGCCCCTTTCGACTGACACCCCCTTTCTCTCACTCTGTTAGGCCATCATTTTGTGATCACAGCAATTACATAGACATAGAGACCGATCAAGAGCTGGTCCATAATGACATAGACAAAAGCTCTGCAGCGTTGGAGACAGTAATACAGCATAAAAAAGAAAGTAAAAAACTGGTTCTTATTATATAACCAATAGAATCAAATATAAGAAACTTATAATCTCAAGATCTTTATGCATATCTTGTATTAGTCATCCTTCAGGCTATTTATTACTCAAATCTAAGACCTTATGTATGACTCTATGCTTTAATGCTATTTTATGTCATTTTTTATGTTTTATTCTTCTCGTTCTTCACTACAGGTATTGTTAGACACGAATCAGAGAATAATAGACAAAATCAAGTTTTGTTTAATTACAGGGGTGTTCGCTATCGTACGTAACAATATTTTAATTATTTAAATACTCACTAAATAGAGACCAATAGTTGTTTGTTTACAAAAACAAAATCGGTTTTAATCGATAGCATTGGCTTTCATTTGATACCAATTTCATTGAAATGCGTTAATTAATTGTTGAGTTAAAAGCATTCAGATATGTCTCACGTGAGAGCGAACACCCTTTCTATTTGATGGCATACATAGTATATCATAAAAGTGAACAATAAATTCAAATAAAGTGTTAACCAAAAGAGTTGTTCATCCTTTCAATGCATTTGAACTTTGAATTTATTTTCTAATAAATTATTATTTCATTGATTTAATAATTGAAAACTTTTTATTCTTTATAGAAATATAAAATTGCTTTCGATTTAACGCTGAAAATAATAAATATTTATAACAATGAACTCAAATCACTGCAAAATACAATCATTTGATCCCAAATCCCATGGGATGAGGATTACGAGTGAGAGTCAATGGCTTTAAAGCTTAAAATCAAGCAATAGTTGAATGAAAGGAAAAGTTTAATAATTGACTAAAAGTGATAGGAAATGAAATTCTGTAAAAATACTTCACTGTATTATACATGAGATGATCACAAATTATAATACAGCACATAAAAGCAAAATAAAGTTTTGCAAACATTAATGTTTTTAATTTTAGGGTTTTTCCCCTAAAACACTCTCATAAGTAATTATTTTGTGAATCAATTTAATGAAATCAACTTTTTCTCTGCTTAATAGCTCTGCTTAATAGCTCTGGAATGTTCTGTCATTGCAGTGCAGGACAGCTCTCATTCAATAAATACTTATCACATAGTCTTTAATTGTGTGAGTGATTGAGTGATGCAGTGATGCGATGCTGTTATATAAATGTCAGTCAAATTGCATCAAAATCAGTCACATTGGAGAAAGTTTTAAATCATGGGATGGGATGGGATGGCATTCGGGCTAAAACTTTAAATGTTTTCTATCATTAGCGGAAAACAACTCTAAATTTAATTCATTTAAAGCTCAAAATTATTATTAAATAATTGGATATTTCATTAAAAAATGCAATTTATTTGACGTTTTATTATATAATAAATAACTTAATTAACACATAATACGTAATAGTAATGAAATACAAATCAAATTAAGTTTTTGTGGCATTAAAGCAATGATTAGAAGAGATATTATGTGATTCAGTAATTCATTTAAAACTTTGATTCAATAAAAGTCTATAAATAAACAAAAAGTATTGTAAATATTGAATGAAATACTTTTATAGATAACCAAAACAGAATCAAACCATTCAACGAATGCATAGAATTCAATAAAATATTTCACTATTTTGTATTCGCATTAAAACGCAATTATAAACAACTGACTCATAGATAATAACACTGAATGCGCGAAAATGTGCTCAAAATAAAACACAAAACACATAATAAGCGAAACACTTGTGGAAAAAAGTATATAAACTATAATAAGATTTAGACTTAATTAAGAATAAAAATTACAGAAGAATTGTACTTAAATCGTACCCAAAGTATGACTTAAAACTGGTCACAAAGTATAGCGAATGGGGAGAGAAGTACGTTATGACGTATGTGATGTCGTAAGCACTGTATGGCGTTCACTGAAATGCGGTGTTTGATGCTTAGCGTTGTTCGAATTCTTTGTCACAAATATTTGTAATTCCGACCCAAAGACCACTTTCAGGTCTAACACAAAGACTCAAATCGCGAACTTTTGTTTATTTGTTTCGTTCACCTATTGGTCACTCGAATCGCCGGTAAGTCTCTTATTACTGTTTATTAAAGTGTTAGTCATTTAATAATTAATGAAAACAAATGATTATTAGTTTAAAACGTGTGTTGTATTCGTTTGAATGCCATAAATAGTTTGCGTTCCTATACCTCTGCGCTCAACAGCACATACATTAACGGCTGCTTTCCGTTGAGCTGTTGTGAGCCAGTCGTCGACCGAAAGCAAAACCCATCGCAAGTCTCACTCTCTCTCACTCTCAAACCTAAACTCTCACTAACCGTTTGAATGTCAGGTCGTGTCCAACAATAACACAGTCTTTTGTTTACTATTTATATCATTATATCGTTATATTGTTTATCTATTCATACTATTCATTGTCACCAATGGTCTCATCTCTTCAGTAATCTCTTCAATAATACTTTTAAATAACTTTTTTTATATCTTTTCTAACTATGAATTACAGTAAATATTTATCAAATATTAATAAATTGTGATTTTGGTGAACACATGATTGCAATGAATATGATATCGCAATAATTATCTTAATATTTATTAATTTATAGTATACTTAAGTATTTTTTTCGGGATATCCCGAACGGGTTCGCATGACTTTCGCTAAGAGTCATTGTTATGATAGCACTAAAACCAGTGCTCACATAGAAAACGAATATTTTAGACTCATATCAGAATCACTTATAGATAGCGTTATATTTCTCTATCAATGTAATGATAATAATAGAAATAAAGCCATAAATTTTATATAATATAATATATTTAGTGATAAAGATTTGACGGCTATTTCACTTGAAATAAGTATAAAAGCATAGCAAATGTTTTAGTCTCCTATGGAAACCATTGGTAACTATTGCACTGTTAAAGCCTTCAGCACTTGTTGAATATCTATTGAAAAAAAGTGCGATTGAGTGTGAAATACAAATCAAAAACTATACCATTATTACTGTATTACTATTTGTTTGGACACTAAACCAAACTTTTGGTACATTTATTATTGAGCTTTATTTTATTCATGAGAAACATTTTGTTGTCATTTATTTGCATATTATTAGTGATATTAATATTACTCATAATATTAATGGTTTGATAAACGAATATAAACCAAATTCTCAGACATAAGAGTTGTGGAAAACAATAAATAAATAGAATGAATATATAAAAAGACAAATTGTGACACAAGAAATTAGAGTGTAATCAGTTCGTTAGTATTTATAGCTATAAATAGAGAGTCCCTAAAGGCAGTGTCATATCAGAGGCAACTAAATCACAATTATTGTATTTAATAACTGCAAAATTGTCAGCAATTAAAAGTTGTAAATTTTAGAGATTATTATCTCATCTGCTCAAAGAGAACAGACATATCTATTCCAAGAGTACAGACATATCTGTTCCAAGAGAACAGAAGACAAACTAAAGTAATTTGATTGAAAAGATTTTCCAACGCATTAAACTCTGCAGTAATTTCAAGTTTAATTCAGACATTATATGCTTTGAGATATTATATGCTTTTAGACCATTTAGAGAAAAGTAAACCAACAAAACAAAAAATAATGTTAAGCTCAATAAGTTTGTGGTTGAGTTTTCGCATATAAATCTCAATGACTCGTTGAGAGACTATTTTTAAACACTGTTTTAAACTTGAGCTAAAAGACAAAATGAGAGGCAAAAGTGCGAAGTGCACTACAAGTCTAACACGACTCAAATTCTATACACAATACTCACAAATATGATAACAAAATATTTTAAACAGTGTATAGAATGTAGTGCTGTATAAACTAAATAGTTAACTAAAAAGCGACAGTTATTTAAATGATGTTAAAAACAGTGAACTACTGTTGAGAATGGAAATAATGAGATATAAAGTGAACAAAATTATAATATAATTGTATATAATAAACGAGTGAATCATGTTTTTCACACTTATGGGATTTCAATATGAATTACACTAAAAATTGTTGGATCACTACATGCTCTGTACGACTAGAATGAGCAGCAGGTGTGTGGTGTGTGTCTTAGCTCTGTTCTCTTGTGAGAGAGTGTCTGTGTGAACCATTAAGAGTAGAATATATTTTGGGTGTTGCACCGTCGGGTCGTACAGGTTGAGCAGATGGTCATTGAGTGCTTTCTATAAACGAATACATACACTTTGCTGTATATGTACTGCATATACATATACAGCATATTATATATTTCTATATAGCCTTACCTGTAAAGTATAGTACACACACACACTACAAGTTAGTATAGAGTATAATGAAAAAGTGCACTCCATTGGCGATGATCACGACTGATACTCGCTCGCAGTTTCCTTTCCTCCTATCCCTGAAGGCATTTCTTATTTTAAAGATCGCTCGAAAAAAGAAGAGAAAAGTAGTGCTCTTTTCATAATAGTAGTGCAGCCTATGCTATAGTGTAAAAATTTAAAAGAGAATAGGGCTATGGTTGTGCTGGTTCTCTCGTCTCTCCCTCATATGCGTTAGCCTGCCTTCCACTTCCGTTCTTAGTTGAGTAGCAGAACAGGTCATTTCTCAACACAATAAATAATAAGCCAACTTGTCTTATGGGAGAGCAGAAGCAGGTCTTTCGCTTTATGTAGTGTTTTGCCCCTTAAAACACAACAAGTAGACGAACATGAGTTGGTTGACGAACATTTGTAATGTGCAGCAAAATGTTGGCGTAGACGCTAAATATAGAAATGATGCACGAATTAGCAACAAATGCACGCGAGCTTTCGATCACTATTTCATGCATTCAATGCAATATTATGCTCACCTATGCTGTAATGCTATGCTTTGCAATGCTTTCCTATTATGCTATGGTTTGCTATACTTAAGTCGTATTCTTAGGTATACTTTATGTATAACTTATGCCTTCGCAAAGCTAACTCCTAAGCATTGCTCATTTTGTGGTTCTCCCCACCACTCACACTCACCTGTCCTCTCCTCGTCTTATTATTATTATTTGTTGTGTTACCTGTTTCAATGTCTGGGCCACTCTTTTGACTGTATGAGCAAAAGTTGTTAAACTAGTTTTTTCGTTACTTTATTTTAGGACTTATTCTCCCCTTAAAAGCACAGAAAACAAGTCAAGATAGAGATCAAACAATAATAATAAATATAAAAAGAAAGAAAAACGAAAGAACGAACAATATTTAGCGTTATCACAATGTCAGGTGGAGCAGCACCACCGGGTTGGGGAGGGGGAGCACCGCCACCACCACATTATGCTGAATCTGAAGACTCTCATGACGACGATTCGAGCAAAGATGGCTCTCTCAAAGGTGGATCCGGTGATCTCAATGGTTCTGGTGGTGGCTCTGATGCAGAAGGTGTATGGTCTCCAGATATTGAGCAAAGCTTTCAAGAGGCTCTCGCTATATATCCCCCTTGTGGTAGACGTAAAATCATTCTCTCAGATGAAGGAAAAATGTACGGTAAGTATCATTATATTGAATATGATTTGTTGTTTATAAAAATGAAGTGAAAACTGTAAATCCAAACAAAACATGCGATACTTTTTCATTTGAACTCAGCTATAATTATCCTTAAGTTGTCGAACTGCCAGAGCCTTAAATAATTGATAGAAAAAAGTGGTGATTCACCATCTGATGCAAAAGCAATAGCCTCTAATGCCTTCTAATAAATAAACTTCTCTTTTTGCACCACATCGTGATGTTGTACATCAATCTAAGTTATTGTGTCGTGTGTTAAGAGACTTACACTAAATTTACGTTAAAACTTGTATTATAATTATTAGTCTTGAGTTTGTATAATGTTATGATAATATCATTTCCTTCCTGGCCTCAGGCATTACAGGCATGAGAGGCATGTTCTCCAAAAACTAACTTTCAGTCAGCTCTCTCCTAAAGTTAGTGACGCTATTAAGAGTAGACCATTAGAAACCCCCCTTTCGTGCATGAATAAGACAGTCAAATAGCCGCCAGTGCTTTTCAAATAATATTAAGATTTAGAGACTTCTATTTTTCATTTGTGTTACATTTATGGAAATTTTTGTTTTAATATATTCTGTGAATGCATTTTAAATGCATTTTAAACAATTTTTATTTTCCCCTTTTTTTTGTCGGTTATACTGTTGTTGTGCCACTCCTTGTAATTGACAAGCATTTCAAACAAGACAATTGACTATTTGCACAAAAGCCACCGTTTAGTTAATGATCTTTTCAGCTGGTCTTCAAAGAGATGCAGCTTTTCTTATCAGACTTTAATCAAAAAAATAATTCACTTTTTTCCTTCTTTTAGTTATTATAGTCTTTGTTGAAATATAAGTCAGTTTCAGCTTTTGCTGGTTTAGAGTCTCCTCAAAAGATGTTTGGATACTAAGAACCAAAAGAAAAGCGCATTTATATAAAGTTTAGAGTCTTTGAGTCTCAGCTGAATGTTGATTCGCTTTTATGCGATGAACGTAATTAAATCGGTTGCATTCCATGCATTCCTCACTGCTTGGATACGTTGGATACGCGATCTAATGTATTACATACTCTCTCCAGCTCTGTCCTACTTCATAGAGAATGTATGAATGTATGGCTCACTTGCGTCAGTCCTTTGCTCTGCTTTTCCCTTTCCTGCCTTTTAGCCATATATTGGAAGCGAGCGCTCGGGCATCCCATCAATTCTATGTATTGCATTTCGCTTATGACTTCACATTCCACAAATATTTTTATCAACAAAATATAGCATCACGTACTCTACTCTTATGGCTTCTACAGCTATACGTATAAAGCGTATAATACATATAATTGAAGCCTATTTCACTTCTGTCTCTGTCTCTGTGCATATAATACTCTTGACTACAAACAGAGTATAGAATATGTTTTGATGGTTGTGTTACTACAGTATTGCTAGGCGTTCATCAGGCGTTCATCTCTGTCTCTCTCACTCTCCTTTTCCTTTTCACTATTTGCCAGTCATCACTATCAAAGCCAAACCCATTGCATCAATGCCTCTATACTTACTCATTATATACCAGAGATGTTCTACGTTTTTTGAATTATAACAAAAAGATCTCTAATATATAAATACTGTTATGTTATGCAACGAATAATCCAAATCGAAAACTGTCTCTAATAGAATAATAAAGCAATGCATACATTGTTTAATGCATTGTCTCATCTAACGTAACATAACTTTGTTGTTAAGTTGTTTACCAGATATAGTCATAAGAATTGTTAGAGAATTCTCTGAACGCTTTCTTTTTAGAGATTTAGTGCTAAAAGAGTTTTTAAAAATTATTTTACTCTAAATTGCTTTAGACTTAGTATACAATGGGATTTATTCCACAATATCTTCGACTACTATAAAGAGCAGCTGTAGTACAGTAGTAGTAAAGATTAGCTTAGAGGTAGTCTGAATGAGGATAGCAGTGGCCAACTGTGGCACAGTTCCAATTTCCTCTATAAGGTAAAGCTATACAATCGGTTTAACCAATAGATCATTGTATAGCCCTCTGGCCTATTGTTAAGCAATTGACACAATGGCAATAACCCCAACACAAAACTGATGTGATGTCGGTTTCCTTTCCTCCAAATTTTAAATGTCATAAATACAAAATAGAAGTTAGTGTTGGTATGAAACGTATCAACGAAATAGTGAGTAAACTTGTGTTATAGTACGTGTACGTGTGCTCACATATGAATAGCATCTGTAGTGCAACGGTTTCGCATTTCTTATTTAAATCAAATCCTACGCTCTTTTGAAAAGTCTATTCTTCTATTGATTTTGAATTCTTACTCTTTAGGTCGAAATGAATTAATAGCGAGATATATCAAACTGAGAACTGGCAAAACTCGAACGAGAAAACAAGTCTCTAGTCATATACAAGTTCTGGCGCGACGTAAGGCTCGGGAAATTCAGTCCAAACTTAAGGTTTCAACTGTAAGCATCACATTTTCTTGTTTTGAATTAAATTTGTTTTTAATTCATTATAAATTGCTGTCTCTTTTTCTCTAAATTAACTTTTGCCTCAAACACATACTTATGAATAACTTTAAAATAAAAACAAAAAACTGTTTGTTGGCGTCGGTCCATACCTACGACTGCTAAAGTTAAAGATCAGTTACAGACGAATTATATTCAAGGAAACACTACACAAGATATATATCATTGAGAAAAACTGTTGCAACTATTTTCAAATTTGTTTATGCCTGCAGTTTAAGAGTTTAATTTAGGGAAACTTGGCTTACATTATAATATCGTTTACTTTCTTTTTAAAAGTCGATTATTTTCACACTTCACTGATCACTATATGAGAGACTAAACTTTCTTAAGCGCACAAATTTTAGGAAAAACATTATACTAAATATTGATCTACTTTTATGTGACTGGTCTTTAAAAAACTATAGAAACCCATTGACAAACATTCTTTCCTGAAAGCATGTGTTTTAACGATTAATTCTATAATTGCATGCATTCTATAAATGCATTCCTTTTCATTCCATTCCGTTCTTTTTGGTTGTATTGAGTTTCTGTTCTATTGTTTGCACTCTTTCCGCATCTTTTGGTTTCGTTTTTTGTTTGTTTGGTTTTGTTCTCTTCGCCGAATAGGATCCTGGAGCTAAAGAGGCAGCATTGCAGTCGATGTCATCCATGTCAAGCGCTCAGATAGTCTCTCTATTTTACTCTTCTCAGGATCAGGCGGCCAAAGAAAAGGCATTGCAATCGTTGACGTCCTCCCAAATCGCTGCGCTTCAGAACAAGGCCGCGGCCGCACATCACGCCCATCACGCGGCCACGCATGTGGCGGCCGCCGCTGCCGGACTCGCGACGCTTGGATTAACTGCACCTCCAGTTACGCCTTACACACCGTCACCGGTAATATTGACTCGATTTTGATATGATTTTGTTGATTCAATTTGAATGTTTTGTTACAGTTCTGGCAACCCGCGGGTCCCACCAGTGCCGAAGATATTAAGCCTTTTAACGCTCCAACCGGTGCCCAATATGCCAATAATAGTAATAATAACCTGAACTCAGGTCCTGCATGGGAAGGACGCTCTATTGCCACTCATAAGTTACGTTTGGTTGAGTTCTCGGCTTTCATGGAAAGGCATGACAACGATAGTGAGAAACATTTGTTTGTACACATCGGTATCATTTCGCCGACATATTCGGATCCATTACTAGAATCAGTCGATATCAGACAAATTTATGATAAGTTTCCAGAAAAGAAGGGCGGACTTAAAGAGCTTTACGACAAAGGACCTCAAAACGCATTCTTTTTGGTTAAGTTTTGGGCAGATTTGAACACTTCACTGCTTGACGAGTCGGGCGCTTTCTATGGCGTCACGAGTCAGTACGAAAGCAACGAAAATATGACTATTACCTGCTCTACCAAAGTCTGCTCATTCGGGAAACAAGTGGTCGAAAAAGTAGAAGTAAGGCTTCATTTGAGTTTTATTGAACTTTCATAACTGTATATACGACTAATGTACTGTACATTAACTTTGCTTCTGTTTATATACTTTATCAGTCATTTATGTCTAATTATTTAATGTTATTTAATTTGCTGTTATTTTTTAATTAATTTATTAAAACTAATTTATTATCTCTTATTCTAAGACCGAATACGCGCGTTTCGAAAATGGCCGCTTTGTATATCGCATACATCGATCTCCAATGTGTGAATATATGATTAATTTTATACATAAATTAAAACATTTACCTGAAAAATATATGATGAACTCTGTATTGGAAAACTTTACTATATTACAAGTGAGTCACTTCTATTTACCCCACTTTTATGCGACTATAAAGTGTCTAATTATGTTGATTTCCTGCATGTTATGCATACTTAGGTTGTGACAAACCGTGAAACACAAGAAACACTTTTGTGTATCGCATATGTGTTCGAAGTGTCTGAAACCACTGGAACTCAACATCATATTTATCGATTAGTTAAAGATTAATAAACAAACATTATTAGCATATTTCTCATTACAATATCATTTTCATAATTCATTAAATATAAAGATCATCCCAACTCATCATTTGCCATAATTATAATGCTGTAAATCAACTTTTTTGATGAATAATTTTTTAAAAACAACTTTAAAATAATGCCATTGAAGACGTGCCTCAGCCCTATATTTGCGATTTGTCTTTGAAGAAAAAATGTACATAAATATAAATATATATATAATTATTATTATAAATTATACATAGATCTCAATATTGTGCCATTTTAGTAATGAAAGGCCAATCTTTTCTTCTTTTATCAAAGCTTTGATTGAGGGCAGCTTTAAGGGACTTAATAATAAAATTGGATAACTTTCCGATAAATGCTATGCAAAAGCAGCAGTTTTTTGATAAAGTATTTAAATTCGATTTTATTTGTACTTATAATTTAAAGCAAAACACAAACCTTTAAATAGATAATAATTTATTTCAATTATTTGGCTGTAAAGACGACAGCGACCGAAATGAAAAGTAAAATAAATCTAATGTTAATGTAAAACATTTTAATTTAAGCTAATATTAAAAGAAACAAACATGTGATGCAAATTTTTGAGCAACAATTTTAATTTTGTTTTGTTATTAATTTTCACCTTTTTTGCGTTTCAATTATGAAACTGCTCTTAAGGTGTTTTATTACGAGCGGTGTCGCAATTGCGAGCACTTCTTAGGAATAAAATTGATATCCTTTGCGTACAAGTCAAGCAAAGGCTACATAATAATTATGTTTAAGGCGTTTTATTATATAAGTCTTAACTGGAAACTCGTTTAAATGGTAAAGTGATTCGTATCTCAAGGGCAGAGCAAATAATTATTGACTTTTGTTTCAGTTGCGATATGTATGCAATTTAGCAATTCTACAGTTTGTGATATTGTGCGTGTCGTACTTATTCGCACGATATTTCCAAATTATATTTTATGGAATGATAGAACTGTGCAATGATAGTAAACCCTTCGTTTGTGAGCTCCTTAATTATAGCTTCCTATCTATCACAACAATTAGACTATATATAAAAGTTAGTGATGAACAATCGCGCACATTGTAATTTTCTTTTTCCTTAAGTTCTTCAGTTCCACTTCTTGTTTGTCTGTATATCTGTTAAATATTTCAATAATTAGCGCATAATATTAAACATTAGTTTCAAATGCAAATTAAGTAATTGCTTCAAATTTTGAGTTTATTTATAGTGCTTAGAAATGTCCTGAAATTTTTGCAATATTTTCTGTATAGGTTGAAGTGATGCACACTATATATAACGGAATTGGCTTTTATTGCTTAACACAAAGATTCATTTATTTAAACTAAATTTAAACTAAAATTGAGACAAATTCATGAATTTTTTTAAAAATTCCGAAAATTAAATGATAAAAATAACGAAAGTTAAGTGAAAGAAATCTGCAGTGAGTTTATATTCAATAGAAAAGAATTTTTAAGATATGCTCTCTTCATGTCCTTTTCGTTTATTTTGTTTATTCTATTTCTTAATCGATTTTTGTATTTCTTCTGAAACTTATAGAAGAAGCTGCAGTATTGTTGTAAATCACGCACTGTTTAAATTGAAATAGAATTAATTTAAGATATTTTTCACTCTATTAGACAAAGAAAAACTGCTTTTATTTTTAAAATGGATTGAAAAGAAATGAGACTCGCCGAGGACTCGAACCCCGGGCCTTCCGATAACATGAAATAGAATTGGTTAATACTAAAATTTTGCAAATGATTTTATATACAAAGATTAAGAGTTTCTGCGGTTCTGAGTTCTAAGGTTCGGGATTTGAAGGGTTCTGACCAGACTTTTTCAAGCTCCAGAGGTAGGTAGCTTCAGACAATCATCAAATCCAAGCAAAACTCATCGGTCTTCTGAGACACTTCTTTAAATTTTAAATGATTTTGAAGATCCTGGTCTGGGTCAACCCCTACCTGACCCCCTCCCTAGGGAATGTCTGGTTCTGACCCTTAAGGTTTGGGGCAATGGTTCCAGCTTTAAGTTCGCTTTCGACTTTCAAGTTTGTGACAAAGGTTCTGGTTTAGGTTCAATGTATTTTAAGTTTATTTGACTGTAAAAATATTTAACTTTTTATATCAATTTATATTTAACTGATTTATATGAATTTTATAAAAAGGAATGTTGAAAATGTCAAAATAAATTAATTCAATTAAAAGATTACAAAGTTTAAAAAAATTTGAAAATTTGAAAATTAAATTTGAGTCCAATAATTAAAAAAATTATCTTTTCTTCATTTTCAATATTGATCTGAAATTATTTTGATCGAGAGTTGGGCTCGAATTTGGATAGTCATGACTCAAGACTCTGAGAAAGCTCTATATATTTTATTTATCTAAAAGAACCATAAATTTAAGTTATGATAAAACTAAATATCAATAATTAAAAAGTTCTCGACTGAAACACTATATTAGTACTGCTTTAAGTTAATAATTGACAATAACAACCACAATTGCCTTTAGCTTTTATTTCTCTTGGAAACAGTTACTTTTACTTGATTAACATGTTTTCTTCGTACAGGTAATCTATGTGTTCGTACTGTTAACTTATTGCGAACTATTTCCAAGAAATATGATTCATCTCAAACATGTAAAAACTTGATTAACTTTATGGTTAAGAGAGGAAAATCTAAAAAGCAAAATAACTGGATTTCGTGCCTCACAGACTCTCTATTAGTCATGAGCGCAAAATCTCGTCTCGTGGAAAATCTTGTCCCGTCTCGCGAGACGATACGAGATGTGTTTGAAAAATGTAATGGAAGAGTTTTTTTTGCTACGAAAAAATAGATTACAAATCCAAATGATTTTATATAAAAAGTAATTGAATGAGTGTTCATTGTTTAACTATGCATAAGGCAGTGGTAAGCAGATTAAGATTTAACTGACGAGACGAGATCGAGATTTATAAAATCAAAAATTCCCATCACTACTCTCTATTCTTAGAAAACGACTAATAGATAGATCCTTAAAGTTTGGATAGTAATGTCTATAATAACTATAAACAAATAAAATTTCGATTTTTATTGGAAATACACATTAAAAATTCATTACTTTCTAGAAATTTTAGCTTTTTTTAAAAACATTTGATTTATATATAAGATATTTCATACATTGTTCCAAAAAGTTTTAGCCTCAGGTATTCACTTAAGGCCTTAATTAATTGGAAACCTTTGAATTTAATTTAAATGAATATAAGGTAATTGTGTGAATACAATCAAATTATATCCTTGTTTGCAAATAACTAATTTACATTTGAATAAATGCTAACTTTGAAAAACACACTAACCAACCAAATAAACGATAGAAAGTCCTATAATTTAAAGTTGACGGAAAGTTAATTTATTGATAAAATATTAATTAAAAGAAATAGAGTTTAAATAATGTGTCAAATTACAGATTGCTTTTATATGTTAAAGTGAAAAATAATTGGAATTATTTGCATTTATTATGTAAAAATACTTTATAGACAAAATAGGGCTCATGTGGAATGTAAAATATGAGTTAAGTTGGACTCAGCAATGCATGCATTGTTTTCCTTTCATTTATCGGTTTAGTTATAAAACTTTAAATTGCGGAACTTCTTAAGGACGTGTGCCATATATCGGGGAAATACAAATTGTGAATGAGTTGCTCATTTTTGTCACATTTATAAAAGCATTACCTAAAAAGACATTCTCTTTTCATTCAGTAAATGTATAAATGCGTAACTGAATAATCGCTTTTAGACTACATATAGTATATGCTTGAAGTTTAAAATCTTATTTCTTAATCAGAGACAAAGTCTTATTAATCAAATTTATTGAAAATGTGTTTATCGCTGTGTTCTGTGTTTGTTTTGATCGGTTTAATCACACAGATCTCCGGTCAAGGAGAAGATGATTTTGGTGGTGGACTCGGATTAGACCAATTGGGTGGTATACTCGGAGGTGGTGGAGGTGGTCAAGGAGGAGATGGTCTTGGACTCGGTCAATTAGGAGGTGGAGGAGGTGGATTTGGTCAACCATTCGGTCAGCCAAGTGGCGGTGGTGGAGGGTTTGGGTTAGAAGGACTTGGAAATAATTTAGGTCTTGGAGGACTTGGAGGAGGAAGAGGAGGAGGTGGTGGCTTTGATCTGGGACAACTGGGAGGGTTAGGCGGAGGACAATCTGGCGGAGGAGATAGTTTTGGACTCGGAAACCTTGGAGGCGGTGGAGGTCTTGGAAACATCGGAAACCTCGGTGGCGGCGGAGGTTTAGGGAATTTAGGTGGCGGTTTAGGGAATTTAGGTGGCGGTTTAGGGAATTTAGGTGGCGGTGGCGGTGGCGGTTTAGGGAATTTAGGTGGAGATGGAGGAGGACTTGGAGGGTTTGGACTCGACCCGCTTGGTTTGATTGGATGATAATAATGATTTATAATGAAAAAATTGTAAATTTTACTGTAAAAATAGATCATTGAAGTGTTGCCAATAATTATTAAAAACGAAAACTTAAATTTTATTATTATTTTATTAAAACGATAATTTAAATATTCTGCTGATCTGTTAATTCTTAAATTATTTAGTTTTGTATTAAGTTTAATACAATTTCCCTATAAATTATGATTAGACTTTAATTTACTATTAACATCATATAATACATGCTAACTATAAGTTATAATACAAGTCGTTCGTAAAAATATATTAACATAAGTCTAATTTATGATAATAAAAACTAAAATCAAAATTCGTAAAACTCTAATAAGTGTTTGATTATATTTTCATGAGATTTCTTTTTATGGGATGTTCTGTAGTTGTGATCTATTTAAATATTTTATGTAAATCTTAATCTCATTTTAAAATTATAAACTTGAACTTCAATTCCTCATAATCTAACCAATTAAATGAAGTTCAATAAGAGTACTGTATTCATAGGTTTGTACCATAACTTACTGAATTTTAAATTAAGTCAATGTATTTATTTTGAATTCAAAGCTGATTTTCAAGATATTATAGCACATAAACTATTAATATTCTTTTTAATGCTAAGACTAGTAAAACATCTATTTTCCATCTCTTAACACATCTCTAATATATTTAAATTTAGAAATAATTTACTCTTTAAAAGTCCCAAAACAGGATTGAAAAACGCCAGAAGTTATAGAACTGTTCCCATTAATTGAAAGATCGTTGTCCTAATTGTAAAGTTGCAAAAGAAACAAGTCTTAAACAAATACTGCAATAGTAGTATATTTTTGGTCAACTATTACATAAATTTAGTCTAACATTAAGTCAGAAATGAAAAAAATTATAGTAAGTTTCGGCTGTGTTGAGTCAATACTAAATTAATTGAACTGCTGCATAATTGTTAAAACTTTTTTATATTATTTTCAGTTAATTACATTTTTTATTTACTTTTCAACAATAATTATGAGCAAAAATTGTTTTGCGAGTCAGTGGACACCATATCGCGGACCAACTGAAAAGCCTCCGCTGTTCACAGTTTGGGATCTTATTAAAAATCCTGACGGAGAAGTAGTTGGCGGACAATATATACGAAGATGTCGAGTATGTGATATGCCTCGACTTTTCCTGGCTCTCAAGAAATAACCTTCACTTGAGTTCTATTCAAAAAATTGTAATTCAGTACTACCTTGAAATGCAAAATTCACTTATTAATTATGGCGTTTAGAGGTCATTGATTGTTACCTATAATATATTTTTTAAAGTTTTGGCAAATTATTTATAATAAGCTTCATAAAAGTTGTATGACTTGATGCTTGACTTCAATGAATAATTTATTTGTTCAACTTATATGTTAAATCATTTTCAAGAGCTACTGAATGCTACTTTATTTGTAAAGATATTTTTCAAGAACATATGCTTCAGTTTAATAAGGCTTGTATTTTATAGGCTTCAAAAGCACTAATAATCTATATTATTAAAAAATGATGTCAATCATAAAAATATTTTTAAATTAAACCTAATTTTAAAGTAATTTTTGTTTCAATTTTTAATATTTATTTATCAGTGAATAAAATAAAAATATGGTGCAAATGATGCCGAACGTATTCAAAGCAAAAATGCATTAAAATGTTTGTGAAGGCTTCGAATAATATGTAAAGTTATGAATTAAACCTAATTTCAAATACTTTGAAGAAATGTTTTATTCTATTAAAAAAGTTATTTAATATCAAAAAGTTTAGTTGAAGTTAACTTGTAATTAATTAGTTAAGTATGACTTGGATTTAATGATTTAGACATATTCTGAAATATAATATTTGAGGTAATAATTAATACCTAGTACTGCATAAAAAATACATGAATGTAAAATATTGCAAAACCACTGAATGTTAATGCGTAAGTACTGGTATTTTCTTCAAAATATATTAATTGAATTTTTCTTCAGATGACGTAAAAAAGCCTATTTATAGGTCTCGTAAACGATTTACAGGTAATTTATTTGACATATCAATGATTTAAAGCTCTGAACTCAAGTCTATTTTTATGGTTAATATTTGAAAGTACTTTTCAATTGACTGTTGAAAAAGCCTATGATTTTGGTAATTTTCTGTTATAATCTGTTATAATAATAAATACTTCAGAAAATACCAGTACTTTATAACTCTTATTCATTTAAACGATACAAATTATTTTTGATTTTCTTTTTAAACGTTAAGTTATATTAATATTTTTTGGCCCTTAAGCGCCGTAAATGTCTTCTCATAAAAAAGATATAATTTTCTGTAATTTTTAACACAACTTTTGAATAAATTTAAATAAAAAATTTATTCATATGATTGCTTAAATTTTTAAAAACTTATTTAAACTTTAAAATTAAAACTAATTAAACAGATTAGTAATCATTTATCTCATTCGTTAGGATTAATTGCAAACATCTCTAAGGTTTAAAACTTAAGGTTTTGAACTTATCTTACACTAAAACTTCGTAATTATTTTAGTAAATTTTGATTAATTTAAAGTTTGTACACATTTTTAGTGGCATATAATTAGAGGTTTTATTATCCATGATGTGAACCGATTGCATAATTAGTTGAATGATATGCAGATCAGATTAATTACTTATTAAGAGTTTAGCTTTAGTTCAAACAAACAGTGTATGGGTTGAGCTGAGAAGTCAGTTAATTTGTTGATCACAGGAAAGCTATTAAGTTGTTAGTAATTATTATAAGAGATTACAATATTTAATAATTACCTCATTTTCCTCAACTTAAAAGCCATAAACTTTAGGATGGGTTTGGACGGAACACAACTAAATAAGACCTGATTTGTGGATATCTTTTTTTTAACAATACCTTTAAGGCAAAAAAGTTTTGCAAACTTTTTGTTCGCTGAAAAACTTTTGATTTTGAGTTTCAATTATATCTTATGCATAAAAATATGATAAAACACTAATAATAGAAAATTATGTGATATAATAAAGTATTTTTAATAGCATTAAATCACAATATTTGCGTCAGAACTAAGTTTAGTTTCACTCAAAGTTTTCAAACATTATTCCAAAGTTTGATTAAAACAAATAATTGGTTTGGATTTAAGAAATTTATTCAAACAAACCGTCTTTTAGTACTTTCGGACTCACAAACCCTTTCTCAATAGGTATTATCAAAATTGGTTTACTTTGATTGCAACACAAATCCAATGACTGAAATACAATTGAGTTGATATGTAGTCATTTGAAGCCCTATTGAACCCTATAATAAAGTCAATGAGAACTACATGTCTGTAAAGCACTACTAAAGGGCTATTTGAATGACGTCTCACTCAAAACATGTGATGACTATTAAAAGGCGTTTAAACTCAATATTAGTCAAAACACATATTTGTTTATCAATAAAATAATCTCAAATCAAATGATTTAAACAAATATTTAACTAAAATAATGACAAATAAAATAATTAATAACGAAATCGAGAAATTGGTGACAAATTGTCGAACAGAAGAGTCGAAAATATTGATCGGAAAATATCAGTTGTGTGTAAACCAGTGGTTAATACATCTCATTAATGATTATTATAATAAAGATTACAAACAAAACCATTCAATCAATTATTTGCGACAATTATTACGAAAAAGTCCTTCAATTAAAATAATTGGCGACAAGTCTTCGCTCAATTCAAGCATTTATTTGTCTTCGTTTGTGTCCTGTGTTTATCTGGAACTGATCCGCATTTCATTCAAACAACTCATAGGTTTGGAGAATATTAGATCACAATTAAAGTGTTTGTCTTGTATTAAATCTTTTGACACTCAAGTCCTCGACGAAGGCTTTTGGGATCTGTTCGGCGTTTGGCCGGTATTGACATCTCTTAAGTTAAGTCAGAGTAACATCACTTCAGTGAACGCTTCGATAATTCCCTCTTCAGTACAAACCTTAGACTTGAGTTGGAATCGCATTAAACGATTCAATAATATCGCGAATTATTCGGTAAATAGTATTACAAAACTTGATTTGAGTTATAATGCACTCAATGTTTTGCCACAACTTAATCACATTTCTTGTGATACACTTAAAACACTTCATTTGAGGGCAAATCTTATCGAAAATATTGATGGCATCGAAAAACTCTCAAAACTTGAAGAGTTGGACATTGCCTTCAATTGTTTAATTGACTCCAAATCAACGGTTTCGTCTCTAAGACACTGCAAATCGTTAAGAATTTTATGGATTGACGGAAATCCGTTCACATGTGACAGAAGTACTTATGATTTGATTAAACAAGAATTGCCTCAATTGAGACAATTGGACGAAATTAAGTTCACTCATAGTTCCGCTCAAACATTGGATCACATTAAATGCGAAGAAGATAATCAAAAAATGAATTCAGATCAAGAATATGAAGACAAGTCGTTTGACACCTCTTTTGGTTCGCAAACAGATACAAACAATCCTAAAAAGAAAAAGTCACGAGTCGTTCAAATAAGAGATATCACAGAAATTGACGAAGAATTAGAACAACTAATGATAACTAATGATAATCATAAAAAACACCAAAATTTAAGTGAAACTAAAGATTCAATTATTCAGATGAGAAGAGAATTGGGAGACGAATGGTTGTCCTCATTGAGACCAAGTTTTGATAAAAAATCATTTCTTTCGTCAGCTATAGAAACGAGTACACCATTGCCTTTAACGTCTTCCTCATCAGTAGACAATGACTCCGACAGTCATAAGTACGAAAGTAATTCTCCGATCGCAGAATCGATTTCTAAAGTCGAATATTTGAGTAATGATATGACTGAAGACATGCTTCACATTACAAATGATGACGAAATAGAAATTCTCACTGAAGAAAAAAGTGAATGGAGTCGTAAAGAGCTTGAAGACGATTCCAATATAATAATAGTCGAGTGTCCGGACACTAATGAAGCAATTTTTCTGTATGTTAGAGAAGAAGACGGAATGATTTTCGAGAAAGACTGTGTTTCTGGAAAAGTGTTACGAAATTATGATTTGAAAGTATTGACGAGCGTTGAGATAATTAATAACTGTGTGTTAAAACTCACTTTTGATTCGAGGGTCAATTCAAAGCGTGAGCGCAAATATGTATTCGATGACATAGATTCGTGTCAAACATTTAATGACAAATTTATTATTCCGTGGATTTCGCAAAAACCACTGATTCCCGAAGAATTGTATGAATGCCTCAAATGTGGTCTCAAACAAACGAGTGAATTACAAATAAATTGTTGTCCGAATTGTGGCTCCGATGTTATCATGAAAAATGACAGCAGAAGGCGTCGAAGTGGTAGTGATATAACAATTTTGAGTCAAATTCCTTCACAAACATTTCCTGAAACTATGCCTAACGTTGTCGAAGAGCCAAATGTTTGGGACCAAATGTTTTCAGTTAATAACGATTATAATAATTCTTTTTTTACGAGAGTTGACCACAGCCTCAAGTTATTCATCGAAGTGAAACTGATAGGTGATGATGAAGTAGTTGAAGGATTGGTTAAATGCAAGTCAATTACTGGCCCACAAAATAAGTTGGAATCTTCTCTTTTTGTTATTTGCAGTAAGAAAATAATGATTATAACTGTCAATGAGAATGAGAATAACGATGACTTTGAGTCTAATTTGAAATTAAATATTTCAAAACCAATTTCATCATTAATTGAAGTCAAACATTTGCCTCATTTACTTATCAATCAGGGGTTTTGGTTTCAATGGAGAGAACCTAATAAACAACAAGAATCTAAATCTATGTCTTTATCATTTATGAATAGATTTAGTTCTAAACCTAAGAGCTCATCACAAACGAACTCTTCTTATAATCTTATTGTTTTTGATGATGAACTCATTGGTAAATCATTTTTGTGTTATTTTAACGAAACGATAAGTAAATTAAGTTCAGTTCCAAATATTTCGAGTAATAATCAAAAAATATTAATTAATGAGAATTGGATTTCTGTTGAAGACGAACTCATAATTATACAAATGGTTAATTCAGTTCAATATAAGAGAAGTGACATGAAAAGTGAGCTTAAGTTGACTGAAAATATAGCTATTATTGTCACTGAAAAGTATGTTATTTTGGGTGAAATTCATTTTGATCCCAATGTTGACAATAAGGTCAAAGTTCTATATAAAGAATTGATAATTAATTTAATGCCACAAATCTGTATAAATATTAAATCTAAAGTTTTTAAGCTATCATTTTCTGAGGACAACATTGAAACCCAGTTTGTTGTAAATGTTTTGACAACTGATTCAATTAAGAAAATATTAGCGCCCGTTAGAAGTCAATGGGAAAAGGCTTTTGATGTGTCGATTCCTTTACACAAGTTTTAAATTCTATAAAATATTCATTTATTTTAATCAATATATAGTTTATTTTTAAATAATTGTTATGTTTAGAGTTTATTTTATAGTAATTAAAGCCATAAATGTATGATTAATATTGTATTTTATAGTAAAGAAGCTAAAAGTTTATTCTATTTATACAGTAATTTGTAAAAAAAAGTAATTATTAAATATTTGTTTGAAAGCAAATAAAAGTTTAGAATAAATATTAAATAAATTGTAAATTAACTTTACTTTAAATCTTTGAAAACAAAATGCAAATCATATGACAAATAAAATAAAATTTTAAAATGATTTACAATTGATATAAACTAACATTTAATTACTATTAACAAAGTTAGTCTTTGCTGAAAATGTTTTATATTATTTTCATAAATACATACAAGGATTCAAAAATAGGAACTGCTTATCGAGAATTAAGTCTTAATAATTACAAAGTTATTCTGTTTGACAAAAAAAGGAACTGATCTCTCGAATGTTTCTAATAGGCAGTGATGGCTCGGCTGTCAGGTTTAGTTTTATGCAAATATATAGGTATCGGTTCATAGTATAACGTGTCATAGCGGATATGTTACAGCAAATACAGGTAATCCAAGTACTAGTCTTAAATCTGTATTCATTTTAATCATTTAAAATATAATTAAAGGATTGATTAACACTTTTAAGAACCTTAAACGCAGTAATAAGTTAATTGACTTTAGCGTCAAAAGTTTTATCTGTAAAGACCAAAACCCATTTTTGATTTTATTTAAAAATTACTGAAATCCTCAACGATTTGCAATTTTTGAACAATTATTGATTACTTTTCACACCTTTTCTGATATATGTTTTATTCAAATATAATTGAAATATTATGACAACGAAAATATTGTTAAAATTGTAATAAAATTAATCAACAATTTTGTTAAAATACTAAATAAATTAAAATATAAGTAATATTTAAATAATTATTTCTAAAATGACAAAACTTGAAATTGTGACCAACAGTTTGATTGACGACAAAACTGTGTTCACTCCGTTTCCGGGTGTGATTCCTGATTGTCCATCAGTTGTATTTGTTTGTGGACCACCAGTACTGCCACCACTATCACGACTTCTAATAGTTGCTGCACTTTCACCACTACTACCACTTTCACCACTTCCAACAGTATCAGCACTGACACCACCGCCAGGTTCAGCATTACCCGTAACTACACCTGCATCTGCATTGACGGTAACTCCAGCTCTTGCAGCCATTACAGGCGTACACTTGAAAAACTCCTCTTTAATCGATTGTTTGGGTCCAAGAACTCCATTAACAACTGATTTATTAGTGGTTTCGCTTTCAGAAGGCATCCAAATATAGAAGTGTTCGTCAGTAAAGAAGTAAACTTTTCTTCCCAGAGTGAATGCAGCCTTAATTTGGCCCACTTTTGAGGGATCGAGAGAATAGTCTTTGCTCAGGTCTTCAGGTCCTGAGACCTTTTGCATGGTTTTCATATCGTATGTCAAATACTGGTTGCCCTGAATTACTTTGATTTGTTTGAAAGAGTCGTCGGAGTCGTCCTGTAGTTCAAAGATTGCATCGATTGCCAGATTGTGGTCGTGTCCCAGTCCTGAAAATCAAAGTATTTATTATATCTCTATATCTCTCAAGAAAAGCAATAGTTTGTAGAATAATATTCATTACCAGGTAAAGGGATGGGTCCGTTCCATATGCTCTTCTCATTACTGTCTTCAGATCTAAGAACTTCTCCGGTCATACCTTTAGATGAAATACCAGTTAAGTTGTAATTATTGCCGTCTTTCAGGTCATCGAACAGAGTAAAAGTGGCTTCAATTTCTCGATATCTGAACTGATGTTTGTGTCCGTATTGCGATACAGTCGATGGGCTTTTTAGATCCAAAATCCAGGCACAGACGCCTCGTATGATCAAAACATTATTGACTTCATCTTTTTCAAGACTCAAAGGACTGATGGAATCAATGGTTCCGTTGTCACAGAGTTTCTCACAGGCGGTAAAAGTGTCTGAAGTTTGTCTAACTTTGCGTTTATCTGCACAACAAATCGATGTTATAATAATGGCTACAAATATGATGAAAGCTAATGAAGACATTCTTGAATTGTTTTCTAATTAAAGATCTTAAGAATAATAACTAAAATTGGGAAAAAGATATTCTATGGGTTTGAGATTTGAATACTTTTATTGTTTGAAATCACGTTCACATTAGAGTGAGATTATTCTGAATGCGTTATCGCTCGCGCTTAACAATCATTATAATACATATATCTCGCCCTTAAGTCAACCCTTTGGTCCATAGCTGTGTACGGCACTGGTTTTTGTTGTACTCTTTTTGGCTCAAAAAACAATACATAACTATTTAGAGGTGATATTTAAGGTTCAAAACTTACAGAAAGTTTCAATATTAGGGTAAACTCATTATCAAACTAATGCTTGAAATTCACTTGAGTTTAAAGTTATAATTGTTATAACTGTTAAACTTTAGTTATGATTCAAAAATAAATTATTTAATCGTTTTCTGGCTTATTGTCTCTGACTTTCAATACAAATAATTCCTAGACTTCAGGTTTTCAAAGAGTTTTCAGTTCTTCGGTAACTAAAAGTTTTTCTAATTATAAGTTATAAAAAAGTAATAATTATTATTAAATATTGTTTTGAAAGAAAATTAAAGTTAATTAAGTTTTGAATAAGTATTAAATAAATAGAAAATATATTTATGTAACTTATAATTTATTGTAAATAATGCATAAATACAACAATTAATTATTAATACAGTGCTTAAGTTGTAATTGAATGCTATTTAATGCGTTTAAAGCAATTTAAAAGCAGAAGACTGTCAGTGAAAGGGAACTCAAATGGAATTGATATGACATACAAAGCAAAGCAAACCGTAATCAATACTAAACTCATGTATGTATAGCATTCGAGACTATTATACGTCAAATTAGATTACATTCAAAAAGAGTTTGCTTTTAATTAATAATTAAATAAATAATAAGATAATAATGAGAACAACTATTAGTAAGAAATGCGTAACATTTATAACGTTATCATTGTTTGCATTTGTGGTCAAAAGCATTGGTCATGACTTCGATTCACCGATATTTAGGACAAAGAGTGCGGACCCGAACAGCTGTGGTATCAAATCGTTGGGCAAATACTCGACCGGATGTATATTCAATGGTTTGCAAAGATATTCACTAAACATAAGTTCAATGGATTCCGGAATTATTGAAATTTTATGCGAAAAAGAGTTGGGATGTATTCAAGAGTTGTGTTGTCTTCTGAGAGAACACTTGCTCTGCATTCAGACCATCACTCGGTTTGTGTGCTCTCAAGAAGAACAACAAGACATGAGTGAACTGTATCACCAAAAGAGACGATATCTGGAGTCAACCCTTTGTGCGAATGTGTCTTCACGTGAATGCCTATCATTGGACACAAATTGGGGCCCAATGGTGGCCAACACTAACAGTTATGTGAGAAAAGATCTCAATTCTAGTCAAGAGTCGACCCAAAAGCCGGATCCGGTGCTCAACACAAACACCAGAACCAGAGCTCAACTCTTTGAAAGCGATTCCGAACAAAGTGTCCAAAAATTCTCAATCAATTTGCATATCAATGACTCCAATGGATTGTTGCCATCGTTTTACACCTTTTACACAATTTGTCTCATTTTGATTGTTCACCACTTTTATCACTAAATTCTTGTCTTATTTAACATTTTATTCATTTCTGTATTTAATCAATTTTATGATTTATTTTTCAATATTTGAATTCATTTAATGAAATGTTTTATTAGTTTTGTTTCTTTTAATAGTTATTATATTATTTAAATATCAATAAATAGTTTATTCAATAAAATTAAAGCATTTATATTAATATCTTATTAAAGAGCATTCAAATTCTTATTCTTAATGAGCTTTAAAAAAGATTTAATTTATTTAATTTTTAGACAAACTTTTTAGTGAATTTCAGCTAAAATATAAGCTATTCTTCAATAATAAGTAAGAACTTGACGACCAAAGGAATGGTGCGTTTTGTAAACTCTAAACATAAGTGAGTCTCAGGTTTATTCAATTGATTCATATTAATCAATAAATTAGAGCTTAATAATAGATATAACAAAATTCATGAGATTTCTGAAGGATTTCTAGAGTTTACGGAGCATTCGTTTGTGTATTAAAAGTCTTCTTATCCTTCTCGAGAAGTAATGCATTAAAATTTCAATTTTTTATACTCTTTGAATATTTAAATGAAATTTTTCCCCCAATAATAAATAGAAAAATTAAATTCTTTAAATTTAGTTCAAATCATTGTTGAATAATATTTAGTAAAAAACTAACACAAAAGCACTTAAAGACTACAATAGAATAGGAGTCAAAAATAAATCAAAATTCTAATGATTTTAGGAATTTCATCAACTTTTTCAACTTTTTCATCAACTTTTTGATCAACTTTTTGATCAACTTTTTAGATTAAGATTTGCAGTAATTTTCGAATCAGATTTTGTTGCGATAATCGCTTATAAACTAAAGTATTTTAGAATTTTACATAAAAATTCGTTAAATAAATGGCATTTAATGAAAATACATAATGATTTAGACTTAAACGTGAGTTTTGAGTGAAAACTTTGTATTCTTAACTTTACAAACTGTAATACAATTAATGACTAACAATCGATAGTATATAAGGAAAAGTTGGCATCAATTACGTTGAGTTCGGTTCTGAGATCGCACTAGAGGTTACGCACAGAGCGTTTATCGCTTAACACAACCTTTGGGAAGGTCTGAGATTTCCGGTTTCAGTTCATGCGGAACTTCTTCTTAAGGAAGAGTTGAGTCAATAGAAACGGTACACAACTATTGCTGGTGTCAAACGAGTGATGGCATTACGTGTCAGACGTTTATCTCAATAGTTGTGGTGAAACGTGGGCTCACGGAAGGCATCCTTAGCTCGATGTGCGATGTGGTTCACTATAACCATAACTCAATTCAGACTATTCCTGAACCGGACTCACATTTTTTGCATTCATTAAGTTATAAAACATCTAAAGTTTTGACTAAAGATATTTTTTTCGCTAAAATTAACTGCAATT
>JAUJYT010000073.1:0-34619 GCA_033996565.1 Nanhermannia nana
ATCTCTGGTTTTGATCCGTGAGACTTTCTTATGACTCAAATTGATCCGTGAGGTCAAAAAGTTTGGGAACCTATGCTGTACGTGACTCACAACCAATTCATATTCATGTTTTGGGCCTTTTCTTAACGCATACTTGAAATGAAATATGTTTTCAAAAATGTATTTATTATTTTAGTGGAAAATAAATTAATTAAATGTAAAAATAATAACAAAATTGTTACCAATTTATAATACGAGTGATTTTAATAAATAAATTCACTGTATTTCTAATAAATTGCTATTAATTATAACTAAATAGATATATAAATAGATTAAAAATCGTTGTAAACACTGATAAAGCAAATGAAATCAATGTTACGTATAATTGAAAATCGTTTGTTAGCATCGAATGGAAAATCATTGAAAAATATGTCAAATGTTTCTCTCACCAGAAGTTGTAGTTACGCAACAAAACCGCCCGAAATGAATATGGAGTCCAAGAGTGAAACGGTTAGCGATGATGTGAACCATAACAAGAAGAAAGTGACAAACGTTTGGCCCACAACAGATCGGGAAATCAATTTGTTTGGCCCGCAAGACATTCGGGCGCCGCTTAACGGCAATATAGGTCTCGCACACGCTTTCATTGACAACAACAACACTATTAACGATTTGGCTCAAGAACTCAACAATTCGTTAGTCAATAAAAAGTTAGTTGACGTCGATTTGATGGCAATGGACCCTCACTTCAGACAAATGAAAGTGATTCGAGACCTTTCTGACCATCACTTCTCTAATAGCTATCATAAACTCTGCAGTGATTTAATGAAATTTTCACAACGACTTGAATGTGTGGCTCATGACTGCCCACAACTGCTTATCAGAGATTTTGAAGATTTATTTCCGATCTCGAAAAGACCCGATTTGACAAAAGGCTTAACTGTTGTGACTTATTGTCAGAGAACTGTTAATGATATGAGCGGTTGGACTAAAGAAGTAGACAAAGAGAGAGAACAACTTATGGAGAGCTTCGTTTCTGTGGCTAAAAATATTTGTGATGCCCTCAAAAATGAGGGGTTTTGGGCCGATTTTATTGATCCATCTTCTGGTCGACCATTTCTGGTATGTCTTTGTTTATTAGTGTTTATTAATTGTTAATTAAAATTGTTTTTGCAATGAAAGGGCGATTACACGAACGCAACTATGTTTGAAACAGACGAGAGATATCGTCACTTCGGTTTCGAAATTGAAGATCTGGGCTGTTGTAAAGTTATATCACATCATATATGGGGAACACATGCTTTCGTCGGCGCTATATTTACTTCTGCGCCCATTAATTCTAAAGAAATACAAAAAGTTTTAGACATTTGTAATGTAAAAACGGATTAATAATTGTTGTATTTGTAAACTTGTTTTGTGTTTAATAGTAAATGATGTGTTAGACTTCGTTTATTATAAGTTTACCAAAACTAAAATTGTATTAAATCTATTAAAAATGATTTGTTTTCAGTTTCTCAAGTTTCGAAAATTGTTTCAAAATAACTCGAAGAGAGGGAAAAATATGATGAATAACTACCTGTAAATAAAGCGCATTATTTTTTTGCAATACTTTATTTGAAACGTTTTTAAAACTTAAACTTTATTAAGTTAACGATAAGATAAATTGTTCAGTAATGTATTTACAATCGTAAAAATAAAATTAATATTAGAAAAGGAATATTTTAATATTTAAAATCTCTTGCAATTGAGTCAATACTTTTCAGCCATTATTAAAACTATTAAAGCCGACCATCCAGTGAAAGGATGAGATCCTTGCCCTTTGCCTGTAATGTCATTATATTGTTCCCAAATATAACCACTTCTGGCATATTCAGTATAAACAGTTGAGATCAGATTTTGTCTTAACCTCTGGTATATCGCAAGCGCTCGACTCTGATAAGGGCCAGAAATTGAAGAATAATAGTGAAGAGATTTGAGTAACAGGTAATTCATATTGAGCCAAATGGCTCCTCTCCAATAGGGCGGGTCAACGTCTGTGTTGTGCTGTTGATAGTAAAGACTCTTTCGAGATAACGAACGGATGCCATGAGAAGTCCAAACAAGTTTTGGATTTTCTAAATCATCCAAAATTTTGCCTAACTTTGGATTATTGGGTGTTATAATGTTGAGCATTAACGGAAATAGACTAATATAACCCAATTCAGGCACACAATCATATGTTGGAGAACTGACTACTTTCCTTTCTTTGTCCCAACCGTTCGATTTATTTTTAACTTTAATGAGCTTAACATTTGTTGAGTGTAAGCCTTTATCGCAAAACATTTGATATTTTTGAGACCAGTACCAGCTCTCAAGTAAATTATTATCACTTAAATAATTAGCAGTTTCTTCATATTTATTTGTCGCCGAATCTCCTATGAGTTTAACAATTCTTGACATAACTCGTGACGCGAATGCTATCCAACACCTGAGGTCAATGTGAATTTCATCATCAGAAGGATGTGTTGCGCGCGGAAAATCATCGAGACCTGAAGTCAATGTCTTTGGGTTTAATTCTCTCGTAGTATTGCTATCTCTTCCTCTCCAACGATAAGTACCCGCAAATTCTCCGACTTGTGTAACATTAAACCAATTGAACCAAACCTCTAATCTTGGAAACACATTGCGAAGCCATTTCACCTCAATATTACCGCTATTTAAAAGGCTTTCAATGGCCAGAAAGAGCGCGGGAGGATTCGCGTTTGTATTTCGTTGCACAAGAAATTCTTGAGGAACTCTAGCCTTCGCTTCTTCTCCTAAAATCACTTCACGAGGAATCCAGCCCTCGATGTTCATTAGGTTAAGCCAGCCTTCGATTATAGTTAATGACAAGTTGTGATCCCATTTGCCAATCAAGAGCTCATGGAATCCCTCGTCCCATAAGAAGCCTCTCGGGAAGAATGAACGCGAAGGCACTCCTGTCAGCAGTTGTAGTGGTCCGTAAGAAACGGGTTCTTTTGTATACTTTGATTGAACTGTGGAATAGCCATAAAAATAGCCAATGCTTCCCAACATATTACTGAGCGCTGCCTTTGCGAAACCGATCTCTGTTTGACTAAAGTTTTTCTTTTCTAATTCAAATTTAGACTCAAAATCTTCATCAAATTGAACAGTTCTTCTCTCCAACTCATTTTCGTAAGACTCATGAACTAATGGATCACTTATTGAATTGGTGTCCAAAGACTCAAAATGAATGTCCATTTCAACAGATGACGAGAAAACGATTTGATGAGCGATGAAGTTTGCTCGAGGGTTTTGGTCGCGCTTTTCAAATGAATCGCCTTTTACTACAAATATATGACTACGATATAAGTCATCGATATTATACATAAATAAGTTTTTGAGAAAAGTTTCTTTCAAATAAACTAATGGGGGATAAGAGGCTGTATTCAAATAATTGCGATACAAAACATTTGCTCTGTTTTTAGAGATTGTAATCGAAATTCTGAAATTTCCGATATCTTGTGAAATGCCTTCGATTTGAAAGTTTGAGTTGGGCTTCAATTCGCCATTTGTTGGCATAACTTCTAAGCGATCACTACTCCGATCAGTGGCCGCATAGAATATCAATGAAATTGGAATCGATGAAGAACTGGCTGTTGTCTGTTCTGCATATTTAGGTTTAGCACTGATTCTCGCTCTCCAGCTATTGTTCGCGAACTTAATAAAACTGGTCTGAAGGACAAGATTGCCATCAATTATATCTTGAATACCAAACGAATGGAAGTCATGTCGAGTCCACCCGTAGCGGTCCAACCTATCGTTTTGGTCCGACCAATGCCTTACTGGCAGTGAATGGCCTTCAATGCGGTTCAAGAACCACATCATTCCGGTAACCATTGAATGGGGAGAACATGTCTTTAGACCGAAATAATGTCCGCTTCGAAAAGTTCCCCAATTATTGCCTCCAAAAATAGGGTTTAACTCAAAGTTTCCGTCAAATGGTTTCTTAACTTTATTATACAAATGATTATTATATAAGAAGTATATTAATAATGACAATAAAAGCGTACAAATCGTTATAATTGAAAATAATTTAATTTGTATTAAATTTCTTAAAGAACTTGAAAAATATGAACTTTTCTTAACATTTGAACGAATTTTAGATAATTTGATGGTTTGTTGCTTTGACTCATCTTTTGATGATATGTTGTTATCATTATTAACATTAATATTGAGTTTTGATTTTCTTTTCAATGCTTTTGACATTTGAATTAATTTATTGTTTGGTAATTAAACTCTAATTCAATAAAATCAACAAATTTGATACATATGTTAATCATAAGAGAGTTTAGAAAACTTTTGCACATGTCGTTCAACTCCTAATTAACAGATGTCTAAACTCTGTCTAAACTCTGTATACTCTATTAATATTAATAATATATTATTATTACATACGATATGTTTGTTTTGCTTCTCATATGAATGGAATGCAGAGGCGATCGCATAATAGGGAGCTTCGAAAACATCAAAAACTATATAGACTTTCATGGAAAGGGATCTCAAATATAGCTTAAAATAATGTAATGTCTTAAAGAAATATTATTTTTAAAGTCGTTGAACGTCATTATAGGACACAATAAACATATATTACGCTCGACTCTAACAGAAGACCCTTAGCATAGAATAGTATAGAATGCGGTTCTGAGGGAAGCCTTACCGACGTCTTTGAAAGTGTGTCACAATAGTGTTCGTACTGTTGGTTATAGTGTTCGCTCAGTTGAGTGCTATTTCGCTCAAAACTCAATGGTTTTTACAATTAATCGTCTGTTTTATTATTAAATATTTAATTATTGTATTTATTTGTTTATTAAATATAAGTCCAGTTTTTGTAATAATGGACACAATCGCTAGCATTGAGTCAAACGAACAAATCGTTTCCGTAAGAGTTTATGCTTTGCTTTGACTTCTAGTGATTTTAGGCTCAGATAGACTTCTATTGAATGCTCTTATGAATGACTTCACTCAATATTAACTTATTTTACGATTGTTTTCATCTTTTTGCATACGTTTGCGTCTCATTTATGACCCAATCTCTGACCCATTGGTTGACCCATTGATTGGTCACTTTTTTGGTGTTTCTTTGTTTTGAATAGAGTTTAATGTAAATAATGTATAATATACTGAAAATAGTGATATATTTGAAAATATACGCAATAGTCATCACAATCGTATTGAGTGAACGTCTTTTATATGTTTATTCAAACAAATCATAGCATTAGTTATTAATTATTTAATAATATTTTTAATGAAAAGGTAATACCGATGACAACGCTTTTTGATGGGAATCACATGAAAAGAGAAAATCACATTCAGGAAGAGTCGTCAGCACTATATCTCAAGACAAAAGACGAGTGTATGAAACACTTCGACTCGTGGACAGAATCAGATCAGACAGATTTTGTTGAGTACCTGTTGTCGAAGATGTCTCACTGTCAACACTCGCAAATCAATTGTTATCTTAAACCTATGCTTCAGAGAGACTTCATTTCATTACTTCCCAGTAAGTGCTGACTCATGAATGGCTTAAAGCTATAATTTAAGTGAATCTAACATTAAATGACATTGTTTGTGATGACAGAGAAAGGTCTCGATCACGTGGCGGAGACAGTCCTTTCATTCCTTGACGCGAAGTCCTTATGTTCAGCAGAGTTGGTCTGCAAAGAGTGGTATAGAGTTATATCCGAAGGCATGCTCTGGAAAAAGCTGATCGAAAGTCGTGTTCGAACTGACTCTTTATGGAAAGGATTAGCGCACAGAAGAGGATGGTATGGATTTGTTGTTTTATTACCATCTCATTAGTGAATGATTTTGTTTATAATGTTATTATAGGATTCGATACCTGTTTAAGCCGAGTGCTGGTGAACAACATCCCGATCATATGTTCTATCGAAGGCTTTTCCCAAAAATAATTCAAGACATAGATAGTACTGAAAACAATTGGAGGTGTGGTCGACATAATCTGCAGCGTATTAACTGTCGCAGTGAGAGCAGTAAAGGTGTCTATTGTTTGCAATATGACGACCAAAAAATAATTAGTGGTCTCAGAGATAATACCATTAAAATCTGGGATCGAAGTACTCTTCAGTGTTCAAAAGTATTTTAATTTGAATTATTTGAATGATTTGAATGATTAACTCATTTGAATGCTTGTAAACAACAGGTATTGACCGGACATACGGGCTCTGTATTGTGTCTACAATATGACGAAAGAGTAATAATTAGCGGTTCAAGTGATGCAACAGTGCGTGTATGGGAAGTGGGATCGGGTGTAATGGTGAACACACTGATCCATCACTGCGAAGCAGTGTTGCACTTGCGGTTCAACAATGGAATGATGGTCACGTGCTCTAAAGACCGCTCTATTGCCGTTTGGGACATGACCTCTCCTACCGATATAAACCTTCGTCGTGTTCTTGTGGGTCACAGAGCGGCCGTCAATGTGGTCGACTTTGATGAAAAGTACATCGTTTCCGCTTCTGGGGACCGGACTATTAAAGTTTGGAACACTTCTAACTGTGAATTTGTGCGCACTTTAAATGGACACAAGAGAGGCATCGCGTGCTTGCAATATCGCGACCGACTGGTTGTCAGCGGCAGCTCTGATAATACTATCAGGTATTTGTTGCATATTTTGTTCATTTTATTTATTTTTTCAAAAATATTTAAATCTTAAAGCTTTAGTCTTTCTATGGACTCAAATGAATATTTTAATACATCAAACAATGAATATCTTTAAAATTTAATTAACTAAAAGTTAATACAACAAAAGCATTCAAATTTAGACTCATTTCAATTACCGGCAATTCTTTATTACTATAATAATGTCAGGGATTAACGGGTTTCCTAATAAAAGCACAAAAATTTCAATTCATTGCATATTTAGATCTTTTGAAGCATTGAAACGCTAAATAATAACAGCTTTGAAAGAAAGACATTTTAAGAATTGCTTTAGTGTTAAAAAGTTCATTGGATTGGATTAACTATTTATTAAACTTTGAGAAAACATGTTTTTGGATATAATAAAAAGTTTGTTCAAAGACTACAATAGGATATGATTTATAGGAAACACAACAAATATATTTTCATATTGGCCTTAATGTAAAGTTATGTTTAAAACATAAATAGCATATCAAAAGTTATTAATATTAGTCATTGAAAAGGATAGGAAATGACTAAATATTAAGAATTGTAAAAATATTCAAATGATATAAACTAATTGAGAAGAGCTCTACTTATTTAATTGAGCGCACACTCAAAGTCAATGATTTAACCTTATTTTGGAGTTATTCCATCCGTTGCGAGCTTTCAACTCAATTATTCTTTACTCATAGCCAGTGATGCTCAATGCTCGAGCGCGTGCAACAAGTCTTACGAGTTAGTAAATCTACTCATTTGTTCATAAGTATAGATAATAATCCACACTTATTATGGATGCAGTATATGAGTGCGTTCTTTAATATCAAAACCTTAATTCATATGTTAAAGTATGTGTTTCATTGGTATTCTATTAACACATTAACAATTGAATATACAATAAATTAGAGCCTAAATAATTATGTGTTAAAAGTGCTGTTGAACTCATCAATTTGCTGACTTGGTGGTGCTCGAGTACCTCTAAAAAGTGAGCACAAACACGTTCATCACTCTTCGTAACGAATATAACATAACATAGAGTCAAATAAAGCGATCTATTATTCAATTCAGTTCAAGACAAGTCTTAATGTTGTGATCCTCTGAACGCATGGCGTAATTATTTGTCAGATATTTCCTTAAATTTATTTATCTTTACATATCTTTACATATGATAAAACTGAAGGCTTTTTATTTAATTATAATCCTTAGTTATAATCCAGTTTTTTTTAAGTTTCAATTAATTTTTTGAATAATTAGCCAAACATTTATAGCTTCACAAAAGTGTTGCCCATTATTCAAAACAAATCTCAAACTTGAATCTAATTGAATATATTGAATCTCTTTTGCTCTCAATAAATAAAATAAGCGTTTTTCACAATAACTAATTTCCTCAAACATTGAATTATTGAATCTTTTTTTTAGTATAACTTATATTTACTTAAATAACTCATGTTGATTGAGTACATCCTTATTTGTTATATAATTTAACACAAATGCAGACCTTTATTTCAAAATTGAAATTCAACTGAGAAAATACACGTTTTTCAGAATGGATTTTAAAATTTAAAATATTAAATATTTTAGAAAATACGGTAATAATAGTGTGGATTCAGAAAACGATTTGAACTATTATTTAGAATGCATTTGGCTTTTTGTTAATGATCTTATAGAACTATTGGTGCACTCGTTTCATAGTTTTTAATCCATTAATTTTAATTCAATTTATTAAAAATTAATTTGCTTTAAGTCTCAATTATTGCTAACTTGAAAATTGTTATATTATTGAAAATTATATCTTAAATTAAGCTTAAATGAGCAACTTTTGGGATACCATTTAACTCATGTGAGTAAAGGTGCGCCACTCGAGCGCTAATCACTTCCTCAATCCTTTACCTTTTAACCTCAGTTTAACCCTAAATCATAGTTTGGATCAGGATTTGAAACTTTCGCCACTACATAACAGCTTTGTTTTGTTTTGTTTGTTAGTCTTCTAAATACTGATAATAGAGTGAGAAGTTGTTTTATTCGCGTGATTTCAATATAAAAAATGTTATCCAAAATACTGTATTTGATGAGAGAGAAGCTTTAATTTGTTTGATATGCGAACTTGTTCTACAGGTATTCTATGCATCGATTCAACTCTTAAACTGTACTATTCTTAGTTGGCTTCAAATGTTTGATAATTTTAAGATTTGTCTAATTATTGTTTAATTATGAACTAAGAATCGAAATTTGATTGGACACCAATACTGTTGAATCGATTTCATATCATTATAATTTTATTTAATGACAGTGTTGTGTTTAATACAAGTCATCAAAATATTATATAATTATTATTTAATTGCATATTAAGTGACACAATAAATGTCTTCATTAATTAATTATTCATAAAACTAGATTTGTTTGGCATTCATTATAATATTTGGTTAAGTTTTCCATTTCTATTCCGTTCGCTTATCTCGTAATAAATTAATTTTTCTTCTCAGACGTTAGTTCACTGACATTTGGATAATTTTATGTAAAATAATATAAAACTTTTCTTATTTTATTTTAAAATTAGTTTCGTATTACTATTTCACAGAATAATAGTCTTAATGTTAATTTAAATTATAATATATAAAAATAGTAAGATTTGCGCCCAAATAGCGTTTAATGTTTATTAACCTTTGTTCGCATATATATATCGCTGTCTTGTCTTTAATGAAATTGAGTGGTCATCAAACTTTTTAAGTCTGTGCCCTCCTATCGATGAATATAATCTAATTTAAAACCATAAACTTATCTTCAATTTTTGATTGGGTGGCACTAAAGGGTCGACTGACCCCAACCCATAGCACTGCAGTTTGACGGCATTTCGTTTAATTGATAGTTATATGCGGTGAGTGGTCGCCCACTCATTGTCTATGCCGTGGGTTTTAATTATTCAAAATTGTGATTCATGTGTAGAAGCTTTGAACTTCTTTTGTCTTACTGTATAAGTTATTTTGTGAATCATTGTAATAAAAAATTACATTAAAAAGACTATAATTAGAGAGATTGAAGAACTCTAAAGATATTTATTGAACAATCATATATATAATGATAATATGACCAGTTATTTGATTAATATTTTAGATTATGGGATATTGAATGTGGAACATGTTTAAGAGTATTGGAAGGACACGAAGAATTAGTTCGTTGTATTAGATTTGATAACAAACGAATTGTTAGCGGAGCTTATGATGGGTTAGTCGGACATTCATTTACTCTATAATACAATGAATTATTTGTTAAACTAATTACTTATAATTGAATTAATAGTAAGATAAAGGTATGGGATTTGGCGGCAGCACTAGACCCCCGATCACCCGCTGGAACTCTTTGTTTGCGGACATTGGTTGAGCACACGGGCCGAGTGTTTCGGCTACAGTTCGATGAGTTCCAAATAGTTAGCAGTTCTCACGACGACACTATACTTATTTGGGATTTTCTGAGTCCAGAATCGCCTTCTTTGGCAACCAGTGGTTTACACTCGCCTTCAAGATCTTACACTTATGTATCGAAATAACTCTAATAATTATTACTTCAATTTAATAAATGGTATAATCAATCAAATCGTGAAAAGAAAGTTTTACGCAATTCTCATCGGTTCAAAAGGATCTTCTGCTATATATTTTATATCTTTGATTCGCTTCAAATTTTTAGGTTATGATATTTCTATAGAATTTAACTATCATTCCAATTACTACTCTATTTAAGCAATTTTCAAATCGATTGACCAGTTGTTCATCTCATACTCATATTCATAAATTGTCCGCAAAATAGTTTATAAATGTATACTATAAGTAAATGTTAATAAAAAGAATTTCACATACACTTAAAAATTTGTTCTTTTACTGATAAAATGAAAATTTAATATATATTTAATTTCATATTCAATTGTTATTCTACTAAAACAAAACTAGAGTTGAGTAGAATTATAAAAAATAAATAAATTTACAAATTTAACTCATCATATTATCACCGCCTCCGGCAATATTTGATGTCGAATTCATTTTCAGCGAATCGTTGCAATCGCGACGAAATACAGATAAGTTTTGAGTAAATCTTGAGATCATTTAAAAAGTATATATTAATCATTTATTTAAATATAAATTATAAATAAATATAATTATTTTAGTAATAAGAGTAATACCTGTCGCGGTTTTTTGTAAGTAGATTACGTTCTATGCCTTCCATCAGGTTATCAAACCATTGAGCCATTGATGACTGTTTGTCAGTTGGTTGCTGTCCAACAACGCTTTGTCTGAGTTGATTGAAATATTCTTCGTTTAATAAAATAAGTCCTAATAAAGGTCTAGACATTGACCACTGGTTTCTGCAGTCCTCAAACATAATAATGTTCAGAATCGTAGACAGCATTTGTTGAAGTATTTCCGGCTGCATTTCAAGCACTTTCAGACACGTTTCACTTTCTCTCACTATTCCACTAGAAGTTGGTTTTTTGGTCGTCTTCGACAACCATTTGAACAAATAAGTGACGATATGGTCGAGTGTAGCGCAACAACCGGTGCAGACCATTGTGTCTAAAGCGTTGAGTCCCTCCGATATGGAAGAAAGTATGTATAGAAACACATTGGGCTCTAAACTGGCCAAAAAGTTCATGTGGTCCTGAGCTAAACATTCCAATAGAACATAATAGGTTTGACTCAGTTTCGGATAATTCTGCAAAACACAGCACCAAATTAATTAAATCATTATAAATATTATAAATATAAGTTATCAAAAATCTCACCAATAAATCTGTTTGAGGTATAGATAATAATAAGTTAATGAAAGTGCTGAGCGCGTCATCAAGTGCTGTGTCGCCGTACAGGTGAAACACACCAAAGTTGACATAACCTCCACATAGAGCTGATTTAAGCATTGAAAAGCATATTGAAATTCCTTTGAGCGTAAAGATTGATAATTAAAGTTAAAGAAAATTTTTAAATATTCAATAGTTTTGAAAAACTAAGTTATATAAAAAAGGATATTTTAATTGATAGATTTGGTCTTTTGGTATTTCTCCCAGTGTTAGAACACGTGTCCCATAGTTTACAACCATTCGACTCGTCTCTCGAAATAGTAATATCCCATTCGGTGACGAAACGTCAAACTGTAATCTTTGTGAACGATTTTGTACCAATTCTGCCATCAATTTGAGTACTGGTGTCGTCACTTGTGGGTCATGAAACCATAGCTCTATTGCGCTGTGAAGTATTGGTGTATAAGACGGATATCTAAATAATTAATGATTTTAAATAATTTATTGAATGGATTAAAGTAAGGGTAAGTTTAATGATAAGCGCATACATCCACTCAAAAAGCATCATAAAACTAGTTTTTGTGTTGAACGCAAACGCTAAGCCTCGAAGATCACGAGCGATACCGATCAGTGCTTTCTAAGAAATAAAAATATTTAATTAATTTTTTAATTAAAACATTTATTTAACAGAGTCTGAGATAATTTCCAACCTTTGCTTCTTCAACATTAAAAATAGTATTTGTTTTTAATAAGTTTCCCAAAGCATCGAAAGCGGCTGAAAATAAAATAAAAATTAATCGAAATTTTTTGATTTATTTAAAATGAGAAAAGAGCGCAAGTCATACACGTTAAAGGCATCATAAATTGCTCAAACTTTTCTTCGTCTTCTCCCAGATCTATCATTAATAACCGACCCAAAGATGTGTATAGAGTAGATCGACAGCGCATATCATTGATTTGTGCAGAACTGCCCAAGAATGGGAAGTGTTCGCTCTAATTAATTAATATCATATAATATAAAAACAATAGTTATTGCAAAATAGCTAAGACTTAATGTTTATGAACGATAGTAACAAATGATTGAATTGACTTACGGTGTGATTATTTAAAATGAACTGAACTTCTTCTAATTTGACAAGTTTTCGAACACTACTATAGCCAACTGATAAGTCATTGAGTATTTGAAGTGTTTTAGTGACTATCAATTCACTATTACCCCAATATTTCAAGTTTGTTATTCTGAATGATTTAAGTCATAAGTCATGTCACAAATGATAGTAATATATATTCATTAATCAGACAAAACATAAATTTAGAGAAAACTTACATTTTCCTGACAAACACACTTAAAACCATAGTTTCTTCGGTTAGACCTAAAACTTCGGACAGTCGTCTATAGACCTTAGAGGTCTTCTGGACCTGATCTCCGACATATATTTTACGGAACTGTTCAAAAAAGCTCAACATCGCGAGCTCTAACTTTTTACAAGAGCCGCCCTTTTCAAGGATTAAATAAAATAATAATTTAAGGTTTAATTGAAGATATAGTGGACTATTAGTTCATAAATGAATACCTGCGCAAGTCTGGCGTCAGTGAAGTTCATGAGCTGCAAAACCCTAAACGCCAGTTCCCCGTCCATAGCGTCGTGTTCATCAGTGCTGTTCAGAAAAATTCTGCCTCCAATGGCAGCGCCGATGATGTACACCAACCACGTAAGCCTTCCCTCTTGTATCGCAACATCCAATTGTGATACTGGAAGTGTGCGTAACAGTTCTTGATATGATTGCGCCGACTGATCGAACAACTGGACAATTAATGTACAGGTTTTCTCGTATTCACATCTGGCTATAGTCGAGAGTTGGTCTAACTGTTGCTGAACCATTCCTACGTCATCGAAAGGGTCTTCCAATCCATTCCTAATCACATCTGTCACAGACTCGAGTCGTGACGTGATGTAAGCTCGAGTCACTTCTGGGGTATAAGTTTCGAGTAAATGCGGTTCTGAAGCTTTGACATAAGGAACAGACGCCACCATTCTTTGCCATAAACTCAATAAATAATGTATAGAGTTGGGCGCAAACTGCCACATCTGTCAGACATTATTTAAATACGTTAATGTACTGTATATTACATTTTAAGTTTTAATTCAATTCAAAGCTATCCTCACCTGAAGACTCGTAACAGTGAACTTTGTTATTAAAGCTATTGTTTCAGGATATCCGTCAACTTTCACCAGTTCACTCAATTGATAGTTTGACTTCAGCCGAGCGAGTAATCGACAAAATTCATGGTAACAGTTGGGGTCAGACAAGCCCTGAGGGTTTTCTAAGATATATCTGACGCCTGAGACGAGTTGCATAAGAAATTTGGCGCGTTCTGAGTTATTGAACAGTGACCTCCTCACCGATGCGAACTGAACCAGACATGACAGTGCTATGGGTGCTAATGATTGTGGCAACGAATGAAAGAGATCAAAGAACAACTGTAATGTATTAAAATCTAAAAAAGCTGGTCTCCAACTGGTGGGGATTTGAACGCCTGTCAAACGTATAATTTTATAATTAAAATCTATTTAAATTGGTATTCATATGACTTATGACTCACACGACAAATCATCAGAAGATTCGTCAGGAGAGGTGCCGATGAAATCAAACGAAAGACAATTAAGGGCTAGACGTAAAAGGTTGCTGACCAAAGTTTGTTGAGTCTCATCTATGAATTTAGTACTTTTCCAGCTTTCCAGAGCACGTCTTAGCAAATCGTGCGCTAATTGAAATGTTTCATACAAATGGTTGTCTCTAAACGATGACGCGATCTTTCGTTGCTTTGTTATCGAACGACTTGCGTCCGAACCACTTATTTGACTGTAATATCAATAATATAGACCATAAACCATTCAATAATCAGTTCATTTATTATTCATTTAATTTCCTTATTATAATCAAAAGACTTTAGACATAGAAAATAGATTTAAATTTTTAACTCAAAAATTAAAACTTTAAAAATAATTCTTAAATGACATGCAATTGAGTTCCAACAGAACTAAGACTTACTTTATTTCACACGTAAGTTGAGATAATAGCTGAACACCAACTATACAATAGTCTACAGATCCCTATTAAGTGAAGACATGTTTTGAGTTAAATAAAAAAACTAAACAATAAAATAAAGAGTAATGATTAGAGACCTGTACGAAAGGCCTGACTTGCGGAATGACATTTCTGAAGACGAACTCTTCTTTGTCGGTCTCAAACCATCCGAGTTTTGTGATGCGAGCGAACAGTTGTACCAAAGCTTGTGTTACGAATGGCGCTAACTTTGGACGAGAGGCTAAATAATTGAGAATATAATTCCTTATGTCTAAGCGTTGCTGAAGTGATAATATGTTTGGATTTCTTGTGACCAGTTTTGTGAGAGTGGTTGCGGCCAACAGTTGAGCGTATGATGACTGAGAGGGAGAGGTATAGGTATAGGTATAGACACATATTATGATATTTATAGTGCAATCAATTGATGAACTACTACATACGTCTCCTCTTTCTAACAATAATTGACATTTCGATAGACAAGTGGGAGAAGTGCTGAAGATTGCGAGTGCGGTCTCAGCCTTATTGCGCTCATTAGTATCCGTCGCTTCATATAATTGTTTGCACAATAACTCCAATTGTGCCAAATCCTAAATAATTGAGTCATTAGTTCATTATTTAATATATTGACAGCTAATACCTGTTCGTCAGACATCTCAATAAACCTTTAATTTAATTGATTAATGCTTTGAAACCAATATATTAGTCATAAATTCGTTTGTATTTAAACCAAATTCAAATATAATGCCAAAACTTATTAATAGTCAACTCCAATGCAATCCAATTGTCATTAATATTATAATTAAATTTAAATATTTATATTTTAACCGTTGGTTAACATAAGAAAAGGCACATTAAATACATTTAATACACTTTCATTTAATTATATTATTTGTCACCAAATTATTATTTATAGTTATTTATAGTTATTAACAGTTAAGCTATAATTTGGCGGAATTTTTAGCGAAAATATTTATTAAAACGAAAGTAAAATACGAAAAGCTTTAAAATTGAATTGAAGTGAAGGTAAAAAAGAGTCGCTTGTATTGAGGCATGAATTTGGTGTTTCTATTAAAATGAGAATCATATCAAATACTAATAATAATAATATATATAATGCAATACTTTTTCATGCAATCATTCTTATGGTGTATAACAGTAGGCTTTGTAGGCATGGAAACAGTTCTGTCACAAATATATTCAAATCAATTCAATTGTTTTACTAATTCTGTATTTTTTATAATTATTATCTTTAAAATCATTGAATTTAATAAAAGTTTAATTTTCGAGATAAAGCACAAAAAATAAGATTTTTTTACATAAAAAAAGTTGAGACAAGTTTTGGAAAAGTATATAATAAGTGTTGATATACTTTATGTTTGACTCAGAGTCAGAAAGAGATCAAATGTATGAATATTTTGCTAATAATGTAAACTATTTTTAATAAAATTTTTAAATACAAGTCAACTGTGTTTTACATCTGTTTTAATAGCAATTTATTTATGTGATTGTAATATATTTTGAATTGATATCAATATTATTATAATTGAAATGCAAGACAGAGACCAATACTTGAACACGTCTTCAGTTGGTTCTTATGGAAGTAGTGCTCAAATGATGAACAGTTCAATGAATGCAATAAATGGCCCACAAATACAGTCACAATCTATGGCACAACTGATACCTCCAGGTCTTCAATGGCTGTACGAGTCATGTTTGGCCGCATATCCCGAACAACCGAATCCATTGCAAGTGACGGCAGTTCTTAAATATTGGTATACTTGGAGTACTTGTTATATTATTGATAATTAACTTATTGTTAGACTCAATACCAATGATAACTATAAAACATTTGACCGATAGGTTGGGCGGACCCGACCCTCTCGACTACATATCAATGTATGCAAATGCTGGCGATCCTGATCTCAATATACCTCCGCATTGGCATTACATTAGCTTTGGATTAAGTGATTTACACGGAGACGGAAGAGTTCATCAGTACTTACACTTTTCTTATTTTCTGTTTGTTTTCTCGCTTTTCTCACCAAAACTCATCAAAACTATTCATTTGATTGTTTTTGTTCACAAACTTTAACCGAATATTCAATAAAACTTAATTGCATTCAAATTATTATTTGAAGGATTACTGGCTCTCAAACGCCGAGTGGATTCGGATTTGAATTGACATTTCGTTTGAAGAGAGAGTCGGAAGAGTCGAGTCCCCCCACATGGCCGGCAGCTGTTATGCAAGCCTTAGCTAAATATGTATTTCAATCAGAAAACATCTTATGCGCTGGCGATCACGTTTCGTGGCACTGCTCTCTAGACAACAGCGAATCACGCATTCAACACATGCTTATGACAGAAGACCCACAATTAGGGCAAACAATGGGACCCTTTGGAAGCGTTACTTTCATACAAATAGTTGGCGTTTGTTTAGAAGAACTTCAAGCGGCTCAACAATGGAACGGACCCGGAATTATAGATCTCATGAAATCAGTTTCTGGTGCGGGCGGGAATTGGTTAGTGACTGACATGAGAAGAGGAGAAACTATTTTCGAATTAGATCCAGACCTTCAAGAGGCTGTTGACGACGGAATTGCTACTCAAGGCTCGAACTTGAGTGGTGTGAGCGCTCGATGCTCTTGGAGTGAGTCTTTCCTATCAAATGACGATAAAAATAATAGCGACAGAGATAATGAGGACAACGATTCCGATCCTAATAATTCAAATAATGAAAGGACTGCCAAAAATAATTTGTCTTCGCGTAACGGTCTTTCGCCCACTGTTTATAAATCAGCGCAAAGTAGAAACAGTTGCAACTCTGCGATGTCGGTCTCTCACGACCAACAAAATCAGTGTAATTCAAGAATGTCTTTCGCCAGTGAAACTGGAGCTCCAGAACCCGGAGAACTAATTCAGACAAAATTTCTCAATTCATTGCATTTACAGTTCAATTTAGAGGCAGGAAATCTTCTCCCTTTGGCCTTAAGGTCTATTAACTTTTATTAAGTTTATTAATTTATTATTACCTGTATTACAATCAACTTATAATTTACAATTCAATATATTACTTAAATTATTACTCAATAAGTTATTTTGTTCATTAAAAAGAGGACGACTCAAACACGGGCGACATTTCACTTTCAAGAGCGTTGTCGGGGATCTGGCGATAACTTTAGTGACGCCATCCGTTTCTGGATCATTGGTTTCATTGAGTCAACGCTATGCTATTCACGGGCCTTGGCTTCAAGTTCTTATTCCCGACGAATATATAGATAAAATGTTGGCTGATTTGGACGAGTTATCAGATCAAGAATCGGTAGGATTACTATCAACTCTCTTATCAATTTATTTATTATTTATTTATTATTTATTTATTATTTTTTATTAAATATTTTAAAGAATTGGGAGCAAGTCATCAAGTCTATAAATTTTAGAAATTATGTTTAACTTATGTTTATTTTATTTAAGGGCATACATGTGTCGGGACTAAAGTCCAACTTTGGCATTGACTTTGTTATAAATATTTTAATTAAAATGATTTTTATTTACAGATTGAAATCCCGAAAACTTTCAATTGGAATGATATAAAGCTTTCGATAACTTTAGTGCCCGAAGAATTATGAGCTATAATCACATTTTATACTCGGCGTGTATTATAAATACTTTTTGATAAAACTCTGACACTTATTATTTTGACAAATCATGTATAACAAAGTCATCATTTGATTGTGTAGTAGTATCAGGAGTAGTGGGAAGGCGTGCTCTTCGCGATGAAATGATAGGTCTTGGTTTATATAGATCTGAAGCATCATATCTTTGTTGTGTTTGAGACTCATATCTGTAATATTTAAGTGATTTTATTATTTTATTATTTAATTTAAAATAAAACTTTTGTACTTCAAACTCAAACCTGCTTTTGCTGACTTTTCTTTTATGACTTCTCGTCTGTGATGTGCTCGAGTCCTGAGTAGTTTCTGATAGTGAACTATCAGCTGAAGCTCTCGATGAAGATCTTGTTTCAATTGGAAGCTCTTCTGATTTTTTTGCTGACTTTGAGCTTTTATGATAACTCAAGTCGGATGAGTTTGAAAGTCTCCGCTTTTTAACAGTAAGTTTGGGTTCATTTGTATGACTTTCTGAAGATTTTAGTGATTTTGTTCTATCACTCGATGGCGCGGCGTTTGAATTCTCTGATTCTTCTTCTGTTCCATCTTTAGAACTTCCGGTTTGAATGCGATCTTTAAATATTGAAGAAAAATCGTTTGAAGCATACTTTGGGTTTACTTTTCTTATCCGTTTTGACTCTGGATTTTGTTCTTTTTTATAACTACTTTTGTCGACTTGTTTTTCGACTGTCGAGTCTTGTTGTTTGTCAGCTCTATCTTTGAGTTGTTCACTCGATAAGACAGCGGTTATCTTTTTAACAACTTTTAGACTAATTTTCTTTTTCTTTGAATCTTCGAATTCATCATTAGAATCGTCTAAAGATATTTCATCGTCAAAATCGGATAAATCACTCGTATGTACAGAACTAACGTCCGAAAGATCATGATCTTTAGCATCACTTTCGTCTTTCACTATATTAATCACTTTTTCTTCTTTTATGACAGGTTTAGAGACCAAAAATGTTTCGTTTTCTTTTATTTCATTACAAGAAATATTTGTCTCATTTTCTTCTTGTTTAATAACTGGTAAAACATTCTGTTCGTCACTTAATTTAATGTTGTGTTTGATGTCTTGTTCATGAATTGGAGAGCATTTCAAATCATTTCTGTCCGGAGTCAACATTTCCGGCTGTGGAGGTGTCGGCCAATCAACGAAACCATTATCAGAATCGCCGGCACATAAACTATTGTCTGTCACCTCTTTTGAAATTTTATGGTCATTTGAAGAATTAGAATCTGTTTCGATGTCCATCGGCTGCGGCTCTTCTGTATTCTTCTCTTCTTTTGGCTCGACTTTAATCGATTGGACTTTAATTTCATTACTTTCTTCAGTTTTTGATTCTTTCTTTACGATTGTTTTTAAGTAACTTTCATTCATTAGAATGGAAGGCATTTCTTGAATTCCAAGAAATTCTTTAACAACTGATTCAACTTTTGGGAAAAAGAGAGAATTGATTTTGAAACTGACCACTTGTTCGACCAAATGCTCGATTCCGTACTTAAGCATTACTGACCTTAAATCAAATTAATAAATAATTAGTTCTCAGAGGTATTATAGAAATGTGCGAACAGAAGACTCACTCATTTATTTGTGTCCGAAGTCTTTCTCTCAATTGATTTTTATTAAGCGATTGAAACCATTTTTGTTGTGATAAGAATTTAGAGACATATCCCTCCACTCTTTGCAACAGATTTTGAAAAGAAGGCTAACATCACATCAAAAGAGAATTAAATATTAATTCATTTATGTCTTTAATAAGTGCTGTTTTGCTATATTTGCTAAATATTGTTAGAGTTGGCCTTTGATGGCAATCAAGAGCACAGATGTCATGCAATCAACACTTCAATTATCTTATAATATAAGTTATCATAATATTAGTAAATAAGACATAAGACATACCTTTGTGTCCACATCTGAAAGGCAGTCACGTCTGAACTGATCGAATATTCCGCGAGATTTGAGATTCTGGACGATTGCGGTCAACATTTCTGACTCTATTTTAGACGAACTACACGTTTGAGACATAGTTTCACTTCTCTTAAAAGTCAAAACATAAACAAATTGATCGCTATTTCAATAATATTTCAATTTTATGTAATAAATTATTGTTTTAAAGCCTATATAAACACACTGTATGTCATAGAAGTGTTTACGGTATTATTGAATGGAGTATTAAATGAATGAAAGATTTATTCGGTATTAGAAATGAAATAAGAAGAGAACACCTCTATATAGTATGTATAATACGTTGCACTAAAACTCACTTTTATATACCCGTCACTCATACGAAGCTATTCTTATTATATATAAAATTATTGACCCCTTTATTCATTATGTGACGTATTATTGATTGTCTGTATTTCATCATTAATGTCAGCCATTAATGCCATTTATCATCAAAAATGTATTTTTTGAAAGTGGGTCTATTCATAAATAATATGTGACAAACACTATAATAAATGCAACCAATTCTTCATATATTATATTATGAAAGCACTAATTCATTTGGGTCACCATTTTATGTAATTTATGGATACGTTGTTTTGCAATTATTTTTATTTATGTTGCGTTTGTTATTAATTAAACCGAAAACAAATTCGTTATATAAGTTTGCAAACTGTGAGACATTCTAACGATCGTTGATTAGAAAGCATTTTAATATCAATAAAGTCTTATTTGAATTAACGGTAACTGATGTTTGAATTAAAATGTGTTAAGAATAATATGTTAATAAATGACTTAATTGTTTGGAACTCATACAGGAATGGCCCGAACCAAACAGAAGCAGACGGCGCGCAAAAGCACCACCGCTTGGGATAAAAACTATCTCATGAGAAAACTGGAGACCAAGACAGGGAAAGGCACCGGAAAAGGAAGAAAGTCTACGGTTAGTTGATTTGTATTAATATTAATATTAATTACTTATAAGTAATTATCAATTGAATGAAAGGGAGGGTTGAGTCAGATCAAGAAGAAGACGTTCCGTTACAGACCGGGAACTATCGCTCTGCGAGAGATTCGTCGTTACCAGAAGTCGACTGAACTACTGATCCCTCGCTTACCATTTCAGCGATTGGTTCGTGAGATCGCAATGGACTTTAAGGATGGCCTACTTTTCCAGAGCGCAGCGCTCGGAGCTCTCCAGGTCTCAGCTCATTATAATCTCTATTAAATACTAATTATTTGTTTTTATGCCTTAAATAATCGAATAATTGATTCACTTTAATAGGAAGCGACGGAAGCGTATTTGGTCGGACTCTTTGAAGACACCAATTTGTGAGCTCAACTCTAAATGATGTAAAACTAATGTCAATATAATTTAATTGATTTGATTTGTTGAACAGGTGTGCCATTCATGCAAAGCGGGTCACTATAATGCCGAGAGACGTACAGTTAGCCCGAAGAATAAGAGGAGAGCGAACGTAAACTCATTTTATCTTATAATTTATAATTTTCGCTATTTTGACAAATTCTGACTTTTTTTGATTAAACATTTGATAAAAAAATAGTTAATTTTTAAGCATTGGTTCTGAACATATGTAAAATTAAATTCATTAGACATACAGTAAAACAACATTTTGTTAAACATATTCTCATTTTTGTCTTATTTATGTACTATATAATGAAAGCCATGTATTAATCTCTCTTATCATTAATTTGATGTCTAATATATTGTCTTTTGTATATCTCAATAACTATTAATCTGTAATTTTTAAAATAAATCATATGATATTTGGAATCCATTAAAATAAAAATAAAGATGAGTTGAAGTGAATGCGTTTTATTCCTATGATAGTGATGTAGAGTGGGATCGATAATAAGGGTGTAACTTATGATAAGCTTTTGTGCATTGGTCTCAGGTAATGGTCAAGATTTGCGCAGTTATGCTATAAATTCTCTTTAATATCTTAATCAATAACTCAATGAATGATTTCACGGTCGTTCAGATCCTTTCTGTTTTGGATCCGGTTTCACTGATTTTCTGTTTGTTTAAGCAAATAATGCATTAATGTAATGAACAAAATATGAAGAGTTTACTTAAGTATGTCTCAATACGAGTAGTGTATGGTGTGATCATACTCTTGATCAGTTTACGTCTATAAATCATTATATGAGTCAATGAGTGATGATATTCAATAATTCAATGGATAATGAAGGCACCGGATCTAAGCGTAAAGCTCTCGAAATGATAACTAACATATTCTGGTGAGAATTCATTGTTTTCTATGAATCATAGCTTTAATGAGTAAATCTATTCAAACAATTATTTTGAATTTTCAGTAAGAAATCAAAAGAAAGCGAAAATCTAAGCATTACTGTTGACAATTGCTCAAATCGAAGCTTAGGTCAACAGTTATTACCTGTACCTGAAATAAACTTATATTCAGGTTTTTCAGATGTTTTGCCTAAATCTCCAATTTCTCCCAGAGTTAAAAATATAGATAAAGATATGGAAGCGCTAACGCTCTCCCGTCAAGACAATCCTTATATTATGCAACAATTAGAAAGATTATCTGTTAGTAATGAATTTCTTTCAGAGCTAAGTATATCCACTCAAACATCTCCGGCGCGATCTATTCAGAGAATTTCTTTAGCAAATGAACAGCACATTACTAGTGATGGAAACTTTATTATGGAAAACGAGGACTCTTATGATGATAACCTTCACGATAAACTAATTCGTAGTCCGCCACCAAATTTCCCTCAAAAGTTATCTTTATTTGTATTTCCTGACTGTTCGACAGGGAGTTTACAAAGTTATAGTTTAAGCAAAACTTTAGATAATGTCGACGATTCTCCCTCACGAACAGTTATGAGTCCGACTTTCATACTCTCAAATCACACACTGAAGAAGAAAAGTCTTGAAGCAAAATATAGAAAGTCTAATATGTCTAATGATAGCATTTTAGATGATATGAAGCCGAATGAGATTGGAATGAATACGAGAGAACCCCAATATCTAAGCGCAAGTCCAAGCAATTATTCGAAGTACGAGCGAAGAGGATCTGACAGTTCAATTCTGTCCAATTTTTGGAAAACCCCTTTCTATAGTCCATCGATGGCAGCGTCAAGTTCTTCGCTGCTCTCATTTGTTCCGCGATGTTCTGCAATAAACTCCTGCAATACAGTATGCAATGACTCTAATATGAGTTCTCAAGAATATGAGGACAACGATGGGAAGGAAGATAAGTCACAATTTCAAATTGATTCGCTGCAAGTCATGGAAATGTATTGCAATTTTGACGATAACAGCGATAATCAAATGAATTTTATCAGTCCAAGCAATAGTCGCGAAGCATTACTTAAAGATGTATCTCAAGTAACTTAAATCAGCCGTTTTAGAGTTAACTATAATTGAGAGTTTAAAAAATAATTACTTTGTTGAATTTTCTCTGAATTACCACAGATTTTCAATTAAATAAATGTTAAAATCTCTATAAATGACTTTCAATTATTAGAAATTTGTTTTTAAAGTTAAATAAACTTCAAGTTAAATCCACTAAACTGACTGTGCTCTTTGTCTAACACAATATAATAAACCCATCCCAACCATTAATTAATAAAATACAGTAGTACCCGTTTTAGTGACCCTATTATAGTGAATTCTCTATATAGTGAATCGAAATTTTGGTCCAATTTAGTGTCCAATTCATAAAACTATGTTAAAAATACCACTTTGTAGTGAATACAAGTGCTGGCACCCTGCTATTCACTATAAGGGGGTACTACTGTAATACTTTTAAATCTGTTTGACCATTCACATTCATTAGTGTTACACAGTAATAACTTTTTCAATAAGATTATAAATAAGGTAATTGCCATTTATTGAGTTTTAATAATTCAAAAAAACATTTACTATTTATTTGCTATTCGTATAAAACTGTTGGGTGTTATACTGAAAAGAATGTACTGTAAATCAATGCTATGCTGTAACGATTACAGGCATAATGCAATGTAATTTCAATGTAATGTTACATTTATTACAATGTTGTATATATATTATCGATGAGCTCAAGTCTGGCTAAATTAAAATATCATATTTTTATTTATCTGAAATTTTAGAAAAAAAAAGTTGGACCAAAGTTTGGAAAATTATACTTACAGATAGTTTGTTTCAATTTGATTCACAAACATTTATCTTTAATAAAAATATTTTATTAACTAAATTATATGCACACAAAGTTTAATATTCATTCATTTGAGTCATAAATGGGTATCAAAACTTTTAATTTATTTTGTTTGACTAATTTTTATGCACATTTTAAAATAAATATACTGTATATATTTATTTATGAGGTATTATACTACAGTATATGTCAGTTTTCTATATATGATAAAATATAAACTGATTCGGTTCAATAAAAAAGTATAAAAACAAAAATGCGTCGACCGGGAATCGAACCCGGGCCGCCCGCGTGGCAGGCGAGCATTCTACCACTGAACCACCGACGCTTTTATATAGATTTAAACTCATTATATTTAATTCATGCCTTTTAATGACTTATTTGAAGGCAAAATAAAAATGAGTTTATTTCTCTAACAAAGTGAATGTCTTCTAATTTAGTAGCAATTCTTTATGGAAAGCCTTTTATTGATGTTGTTCTATTTACCTAAAGAAATAAAATCAAATAAAATCAAATAAAATCTTAATAGTTCTTGAATGGCTTCAATGAAAAGCAGTCAATGTGTACTGTAATGCTGCACAGGATCTGTGCAGCATCTGATGCTGCATAGGTTAGCACAAGCATTAACTTACTCTATGAGATAGCTTTTTGGCCAGTATTGTAAAAATAAATAAAAATATAATATACTGTAATAGTGATTTGAGAAACCTTCTTTAGAGCTCCTATTATAGCAGGTTTTACATATTTGTCTATAGCATAGATGCCCAAACTACGGCCCGCTTAGCAAATTACTTATGCTCTCAAAATCAAAATATTTATGTTAACTAAGGATATTGAATTCATTTTTAATTTAATTAGTAGAAAGTGTAGCAAATTTATAATAAATTTAGAACTTAAAATATAAAACAATTCAATACAATTTATCTGTTAATTAGCGCAGATGTTTTGCTTTATTTTTTAAAAATGTTCAATGCTAAAACGCTCGGTGCCTTTACTGAGTGCGAGCGTTAGCTCCAAGCTAACCCATCATTGGCTTGCATTTTATTCTTGGCCCTTGAGATGCATGCTATGGCTCAACCCGGCCCTTGAGATGCATGCTATGGCTCAACCCGGCCCTTGAGTCAAAAAAGTTTAGGCGACTATGGTCTTTAGTAAAGAAAATCTTAAGCTTAAATTAATAAAATTAATGCGTTTCTTCTGTGATAAGTGAAGATATTGTAAATAATGTCAATTCAAACAAATATATGACTCCCTCGAGACATCATACCTGTTATTGACTGTAATGAGACTGAAACGAGATATCAAAAGTATAAAATACCTCATTTGCTATAGACAAAGATGGAAAACCCCTGTATATGAGGTTATTTGAGTTCAATCTTGAATATTGTGTCTTTGAATTTGGATTCTTCCCAGTTCTAAAAATCGAAATGAAATTTCAATTTTTCATTTCGATTGTGATTACTGTTCTGGTAACAGAAACAACACTAGAAAATAGTAATTTATAAAAAACATAAAGAATATTGCGTTGACATTAACAGACATTAATTGACAAATAAATGATAATTAAATTGAACTTTAATTCTTTAGTCATATTAAGATTGCATTAAATAATTAATTGCATGTTCAACAAAATGAGTGCACTCTTTCATTAAAGTTATTATAATCTAAAAGTAAAACAATACTAAACCTCAGGTCATAATTACCGGTAATAAAAGATATGGATATAAATGTATTTGAGATATACCTGTATTTTGAAAATAACAAACATTTGATCGTAACATAAATTAATGAGTTATTCATATATTTATATAAAAAACATCGATAAAAGTGAAAATAATTTAATTATTAAATCAATGATTTGATTCGATAGCGATTTCATATGATTTCATGAGTTCATTGATAGTGAGTTCGCTGATGTCATTCTCAGCCAAGTCTTGCTGTTTATCATTCATACTCTTCCATAACTTATTGAATAACTTTTTGCATTCATCTCTTTCTTCAGATGTTAAGAATTGCAGAGAAAGCAGAAACCGTTTCGCTCTACTCAATGAACCCAATATATAGACTACAAAACAGAAGTCATCCACTGTATCGTCAAATTCAGACAGAGCTGAAGCCATTTCTCCCAAAGAGCCGAACGATATCTCAGAGAAGACCAGATTTCCCGACGGAGACGAGCGATATAATGATCGCAAAAAGTTATAACGATTTTTATTATTATCCAATTGTCTCCAAATCCGCTCGAACTCTGACTGATCTAAAGTGTAGTGTTGTTGTTGTCCATGACTTGAATGTGAGCCCAACTGAGAGATTGTTTCATCTTCTTCTTCATTAACTCCTATTTCTTGTTGATTGCAGTGATTTGAGTGACTATTATTGCGGTTGTTGTGAATGTTATGGTTGTTGTGGTTGTGGTTGTTATGACTGTTGTTATGGCTATGATTGTGATTATGTGTCGAATGGTTCGAATGGTTTGAATGACTTGAGTGGTAGTGTTGATGATGTGTGTGATGTATATGACAATAGTGTCCGCTGTAATGATTGCGATTGCGTTGTAATGCGTTCTCATTAGAGGTCCGATTGCTATAAACATTGCTATAAACGCGTCGATTATTTGCAGACATTACAGGCAGAGAATCATTAGACGGCTCATCGTTTTCAATGCAAGACATCTCCAACTGTTCAAACGTGAACTCATTGCTGTCGTGAGTGTGGTTCGTATGGTTCCCATCACTTCCTCCACAAGACACTGACTTTGCCATTAATTAGAGAAATACCACTCTTTTAGTTAAATTGAATTCATTTTTACAAATAATCAAAAAATCTCAAAAATTAAATTCTATTGAATATTGATTTGCACCAAAATATTGCAAATATTTATTTCATGAATGTAATCAAGAAATAGGTCTCAACACAAATGACGTCATATTCTACACTATTATTGAATGAAAGCAATGAAAGTAGTGTTGAGTTACATAATACACAGCATTAGAGAGAACATAGTCTCTGACCTCTGTGTGACCTCTTTTTTCATGTAAACCTATTTGACATATGAGTGTCAGACAACTTGTGCCCAAAAATAGTTTGCCATCAAGCCCTCGGCGAGTGACAGACATAAGTGGCTTTATGTATTCGGTCGTTCACAATACATCTCTCGATCAGTATTGATACTAAAAATGAAGGAAATAGTAAAACACTTATCAATACTGTATTAATGTGTTATGTAATGTAAACTTGAATATGAATACAAAACTAGTTTTAGTGTTAGTATTGAGGAAAATCATTGAAGAAAGTGATAAACAGCTGATTCGTTTTGCATTCGTGAAAGCGGTTTAACTATAATATTATGTTCTCAAATATGGGACAAAGTCTTTGATTCAAATCATTTATATTTATCTGATTTTATTATTGATTAGTTTTTAATATTAATATTTATTAATTAATAATTCATTTATTGCAATAATAATAATAAAATTGGTAAATAAGACAAATAGTAAGCAATACTTTTATTTAATATTTGACCTAAAATTCATGTCTATTGTAATTCGTCTATAGTTTTGATTTAAAAATAGTTTTTTTCTTGCAATCAATACATTAATAAAAATAGCATTCAATTATATTTCAAACGAAGGATAATATGAAAGTCATATTATATAAAGAGTATAAACAGAGATAAACATAAGCCTTAAAAATGTTTTTCTGTACTCAATATTAACGCAAATATTATACTGTATTCTGATTATGAGTACGTATTAATGAATTGCTAACGCTTTAAAAAACCTCTTATTCTGGACCAAAAACAGTAATTTATTTGTCACTTTATGTATACTTTTTATAACTTTAAAATAATTGAATGCAAGTGGAAGTGCTGTCAATAGAAGTGGTTCTCATTGTGATTCTTAAGTAAGAACAGAAGTCAACTCAAACCAACACAAACCAAGACTTGGTTTCAATTTAATTACAATAAGAGAATGTATTTATGAAAATGTGCGCAAAATTGATGCAAAAAATAGTTTTACTCTTTATTTTTACATTTGTATTGTCATCGAGTTTATGGTAAGGAAAGCGGACTGTCATTGACTGACATCCGCTTTCATTTGTTAATACATTTCTACAAAATAAGTCTTTAGGTATCATATAATAAGTATTTTATTTTTAGTGTTATTTAACTCAAAGTTTGTATCCCTTTATGCGGTATATGATAATAGATATGAATTCTTCTAATGTTATAAAATGCTATTAAACTTAACTTAAATATAAATTGATTTTACGCTATAATTAGTGTTATTTAAATTTTTTGTGATTAAATTAGTCTTCAGTACAGTTCACTTTGAGCTAATAATAATTATAGCAGTGATGACCAACTGTTTGAGGATATAGTTATTATTCACTATACCTCTCTTCATATATTAGGCAACGAAGAGTGTGAGGGGAGGGCAGGTATTCCCAAAATTTTTGGCCAAAAATATGAGGGGAGTATAGTTCGGCTTATTTTTAAAACATGTTATTTAACGCTTTAAAATCTTTATTAATGATAATCTGATTGATTACCTTTGGATCGCACTTTCATTTTGTTCAGGCTTTTTAAAAAAAATTGGATTTTTTTTTTGAAAATTTGAAAAAATATTTTTTAGCCCCACTTTGATATTGATTAGAATTTGAAGTTTGATTAAAAAGTACCAGCGATTCACTATAATGGGGCATTACTGTAAATCTGTTTCACCACTAATTTATTTATTAGCCGTTTCTTTCATATACAGCGCGATGAAAGACATTCGTTTTGGTTTAGATGTCATTTGAATAAATATTTTATTTTTAATCAAAGACTAATTAACCACTAAATGAATTATTTATTACTTTAATCACTAAATCTCTTATTCAATTAATCAGCATTTCATTTGATAAGAAACTGCACGACTCGTAGAGTAGTGTTGTAGCTCTTGAGCTATATGAAGAAACGCGCTTTAAATTGCATTTTCATTACTTCAAAATCTCAGTAAATCTATGAGACAAATGGAAAAAACACCTGAACTTTGTTTTGCACTTTTTTTGCTCATAATGATAACCATAATGATAGTCATAATGATAGTATTAATACCTGTTTTGTAAATTAGAAAATCTATTCTTGAGTTCTGTTGGCTTTATTAGTTTGAAAAATTGTATTATAACTGCTTTTTTGTATAACAAATATGATGACTCCTTTCACAAAAATAACATTATATCTAAATATTATATTTATCATATTTATAAGCGTAATAATAAGGCTTCAAATTCTAGTTATATTAAAGAGTATTTTGACATTTAATATCTTTTTATTATCTGTATGTTATTGTTATTAAATTAAAAGCCAATAAACCTTTAAATGTTTAGTTGCTATGCATTACATAACAGTTAATCTTGATTTATATCTAAAGCAAAATTAGTTACCGATTGCATCATTTTGTCGTATATTTATCGATATTTTCTTTTCATGAATAGGACTTCAGCAATAAATTAGAGAAACATGAATACATCGAATACATGTACGTCTTCAGTAGTCATTAATTTATTATAAACGATGGATCCGTTGCTCTCCCTTTTTGAGACCGAGCCCGACAGCGATAACGGAGAAAATGAAAATGATTTGAGTTGTAAAACCCTATTATCAGAAAACGATTGTTTGCCTCCAGAATGCGATGAGGGAAACATTGAATACAAATTAAAACTTATTAATCCGTCTCAAAGTCGTTTCGAACATTTGGTCACTCAAATGAAGTGGAGATTAAGAGAAGGTCTCATATGTTTGCTTTCATTTAAAATATACTTTTCAATTAAATAAATGTATTTTTAACAATTATTATTAGATTAAGAATATCATAGACTTTGATGAATTCCATGTGTTATCTTATGTTTTTTGCATGTCTTTTAAGGACACGGAGAAGCTATTTATGAAATCGGTGTCGAAGACAAAGGAATGTTAATCGGACTCTCAGAAGATGAAGTAAAAGCATCATTACATACACTATACCTAATGGCAGAAAAATTGGGCGCATCGCTGACTGTTCTTAGAGAGAGAATAATTGTGGCCCAAAATCCCAATGATTCTGAAATTAGTAACAAAAACGCACAAAATTGTCGAAAAGCAGTCGAAATTTTAGTTAGAAAAGTACCTGACGATCAGCAAACCATTGAGTTAAGAATCGCTGTTTTGGGTAATGTTGAAGCAGGAAAAAGCACTTTACTCGGTATTGACATTCATTCCTCGTCTTATTGATATATTTGAAACATTTCATAAATATTAACTTATGCTAAATATTTATTTTATTATTATTTACTTTTTTAAAAGGAGTTTTGACACAGGGAGAGGTTGACAATGGAAGAGGTGAGTCAAGTCATTATAATTTATTGCTTTGAAAGTTTTAAATAATAATTATATTTATTTTTATTAAATGTTATGCTTTTTTCATTTTCTGTTTAATCAATGAAAGGCAGCGCACGTTTAAATCTCTTCCGACACAGACATGAGATACAATCGGGCAGAACTTCGAGTATAAGTCGTGAAATTCTAGGTTTTGATACCAAAGGTTTGCCCATTACTTATAATATATGTCGAACTCCAGAAGAAATTTGTGAGATTTCTTCAAAGCTCATTACATTTATTGATTTGGGAGGACATCAAAAATACTTAAAAACTACAGTATTTGGTTTAATGGCAATGCACGGACACTACGCTCTATTGGTAGTGAGTGCTATCGGAGGAGTTTATGCGGGAACTACTCGAGAACATTTGGGTTTAGCTCTTGCTCTTGACGTTCCCATTGTGGTAGTTGTAAATAAAATAGATCTGTCCACTAAAGAGTCTCTCTCCGCAACACTCACTCAATTGGAAGCTCTTCTTAAATCTCCAGTTTGTAAAAAAGTAAATAATAAACCGAAACCAACTATAAATAAATTGAGTGCTTAATCATTTCTGTATTTTTTAGGTACCCGTAAGAGTAAAAACAGAAGACGATGTGATTACTTATGCCAGTTCTCTAACGTCAAGCAAAATCACTCCAATCTTTACTGTTTCGTGTGTAACAGGAGAAGGATTAGACCTTTTTTACAGATTTTTATATGTTTTGCCGCCTTCTATGAACACTAGAGATCGCGAGAGATTAATTCAATCTGATTCTGAATTTCAAGTATGTTATACTTTAAAAAGAACTTTTCTTTAATTATATATTACTTCAAAGATAACTTATATCTATTTTCTCATCTTAAAGGTTGACGAAACTTTTCAAGTGCCAGATGTTGGTAAGTTATTACACTGTATTATTATCTAACTTTATAATATTGTTCATTCATTCTAAAGCTTTTCAAAATTTGTTTTTATTTATTACTCATGAAAAGAGCTTTTCAAATATAGTGCTAATACTAAATTTATATTAAATTTAACTGTTTAACAATCTCCTAATTAATTAAAACTATAATTGATTCTGCATTTGGTTCATATTTTACAGTACTGTACATTCATTCCAAATATTGCTTTTTTGTGTATACAAAAAATACCTCAAAAAGTAGCGAAATATTTAATTTCAATATATTCCGAGGCTTTACTGAATAGCATTGCTATCGTTCTCTATTCACTGCTGATTCACTTTAATATAATCTTCTTAAGAGTTACTACAGAACAATATAATTAAGCTTTTATAATAGTGCTTAATAATCGACTACATTTCGTTAACAGTTAATTCAGTCTTATTTCCATTTATCTAATTTACAGTTCATTCACTTCTCACAATACAGTGCTGCAATTATTTAACTGTGTTATCATATACTGATATAACTTTTAAAGTAATTTAAAACCAAATAATCGCTTATTTTTTTAATGATTTGATTATTTCTTATAAACATTATATCCTAACTGTTTGTCACTTGAGTTTTATTCGATTTTTCAAATTTCTGTTTAAATTTTTAAATTAAACCTTTTACTTGTTATATAAATGTTAACATGACTTTACTTCACAAATTCAATTCATATAAACTAATGCCTTAACCTATGTTATTAAAAAACAATGTCAGTGTGCCATAAGCGCAGATTCTTTTAAATACTGTTTTTTGCCTGGACTTAAATAACTTAATTAAATAAATTTCTTTTGCCGTTTATTCACGGGTTGAGATCAAAAGGTTATATAAATTGCGAGGTTATATACTGCAGATATACAGCACATTATAGTATAAATAAAAATTATTAAAATACTATCTTTTATTAAATTAATCTCAAATCTCAATGCTTTTTATTATACTTTCTTATTGAGCATATTTTATGTCGATTAAAGTTTAATAACTTTAATAATATTTCCAAATTTATTTTCTCAATAAAATAATAATAAAACTTATATTTATTATAATTTATAATTAGTAAGCATTTGTTGAACCTTTAAGTTTATATTTCTCTTTTATCTCTATAATTGTTAGCAAATTGTTTTATGAAAATTAGAACTTCCATAATGTCTGACATGTTTTGTTAGTTTTGTCTAAAAGCAAATTATTGTAAAGCTTTGAACCATTATTTATATTGAATAACTCAAGTTTCTAGCGAAATAATATGCTCTCAAAAACACAAGTTTATATGAAAACAATTTTTTGAATTTAATTAAGATTTATTTGATGACATTTAAAGATGAGCTCGTTTTTCGATTTTACTTTTGCCGATACTCGCCTTTTGTTGAACATTTCTACACTGATTTATAGTGACTTTTATAGCTTATCATCCAAATATTTATTTAAAGTGCTCAAGTACTCAGCTTTGACGATAATATTGTATAATATTATGGTCATAAGCAAGTCATGCGATCGAATATTTTTACGGAATATAATGGTCAACAAGAGACCAGTTGCGCATCACAACAAATACTTATTGAGAGACTTTATGTAATATTACATATTTCAGGTCCTGTTGTTGGCGGTCTGTTAACATCTGGTATAATAAGAGAAGGCGATTGGCTTCAAATCGGACCTTTAGATGACGGTTCGTTCAGTCGTGTTCAGGTGTCTTCGTTGCAAAGGCATAAAGTCCCCTGTCGTGTAGTCAGAGCCGGAGAAAGTGCTACTTTAGCTTTAATTAATAATAATAATAATAATAATAATAATCACATCAATTTAGACAGATATATACGAAAAGGGATGGTTCTCATCCACATTAACGACAATATAGATAATTATCCGATATGTATGTACTTTCAGGCAAGAATTCATGTCTTATTTCACGCAAAGATGATATGTCCCGGCTTTCAAACAACAGTTTATATCGGAAATGTTAGACAAACTGCAATTGTAGTCGCAATTATGGGCAAAAAATGTATAACCACTAATGAAACAGCTTCTGTTATGTTCAGGTTTATTAAACAACCGGAATATATAAATCCCGGATGTCGATTACTTTTCAGAGAAGGGCCTTCTAAAGGCATTGGACGTGTTCTTCAAGTGTTTCCTTTTAAAAAAATTGATAAAAATAACAATTTTAGCAAATTTTAATTATTTTATTAGACTTTAGAATCGTATCATTGATGACAAAAATTTACTTTAATTCTAAATTTTAAGATTCATTCTAAAAATTGCAAACATTTTCATACGTTTAAAGCTTTTATTAATTTATTGTTTGCCTAAAGTATAAAATGAGATTTGAATTAATTGCATAACTATTAACAAAATGTTGATCAAAACGAGTGTTTATCATTCACTCTGATGTAAATCTATTGATAATAAGTTATATTATTGTTAATTAATGCACAATTAAACTATAAATATGAGATACTTTGTTGTAATGTTAATAAAGTTAATAAATTATTTGTAATGACTCTTTCGCTCATTTCTGCGGCTGTATTATAGTAAAAAATGATACTCTAATATTACCCGTACACTCGGCTGCAAAACCTAAAACGCAGGTTTTTAGCTATTCTATGCACCTAAACATTGATCAATTTTTTTGAGTATATTAGAGTTTGTATAATCCACAAATAAATTAACAGAACTGTATCTATTAGGTATTGTCGTAAGCTGAAAACCATTTAAGCTGTACGGTGTCAGATCAATGTTTTAGAGTTTACATAACATTTCTTAAAAATAACATTTTTGGCGCACATGTAGTGGTTTTTATCTTTCATAAAATGCGATTTTTAAAAAATGTATTTTTAGCGCGATCTGAAAGAGCCGCCGCTTATAGATTTGTTCTGTCCGTCCGTCCGTCTGCCGCCTAATAGATCGAGAAAACGGTAAGAGCTATCAAAAAACCGATTTCATATTCATAATCAGAGTCCCTGAAAACCTCTAAA